>JAVSBV010062939.1:0-23806 GCA_033117975.1 Parotocinclus spilosoma
TTTATTATAATTTAACTATAGTTATCTAACTTTCTCTTTTGTCTCCTCTCCCATCTTCTCCTGCCTTGGGTTTAATCCCCCTTCACTTTCGATTTGGTCTCCATCTGTCGTTTTTAAGTAAAAACCCTATGCAGTGTGTTGCATTTTCACGAAATTTTGTAATGTTGTGGCAACTAAGTGACCCAACGCTGAAAAATATAAGTAGTTAAAACACTGATTAAATTGTCAAATCAACCCAATCAGGAATGTGTATTGCTCACAATTATTGTAATGTGTAAATATACCCAAGCAATTGTATCTTGTTCGAATGTTGTTGCCAGAAGGTGTCCGAGATGCACTTTAGCCTTGTAATTAATCAAATGCAGATGAAATAATTGCAAATCTTGAATCCTGTTCTTGCCCAATTAGTGCTTGGGTTGTTGGGTTTTTCTTTGTCTCTAGATCATCTCCTGGATTGTTTGGAGAAGCTGCTCTTAGATAATGTTTTGATACCGTTTATTTATGGTAGTGTTCTTAGGCAAACGTTTGAGTGAACACAATCCCCTGGATGAGAAGCAACTCCACACATGGTCTCAGGAGGCTTCGCTGTTGGCATGACGCAGGACTTGAAGCGTTTATCTTTTCTGTTATGGACAATCAATTTTCATATGTCCCAAACAGTCTTCAGGGGCTTCATCAGAAAAATAACTTTACCCCAGTCCTCTGCAGTCCAATCCCTGTACTACGTACAGAATGTCGGTCTCTCCTTGATGATGTTTTTTTGGGGACGAATTGGCTTCTTTGCTGCCTTTCTTGATACCAAACCATCATCCCAAAGTCTTCGTCTCACTGTGTGTTGAGATGCACTCACACCTGCTCTGTGCAATTCCTGAGCAAGCTGTGCACTGAAGATGACCCGATCTCATCGCTGCATCCTCTTTAGGAGACAGTCCTGACACTTGCTCGACTTTTTGGCACCCTGTAGCCACCTTCACTGCATTCGAACCACTCACCTTGAAGTTCATTATGATTTGATAACTGGTTGATCAGGGAGCTCTCTTACAAGCAGTCATTGCCTGTCAAACCCTTTTGATGGTGTCCTTGATGGTAACAATCATTAACAAAAGAGAACTTAAAAGCACCAGTTCCTCTAATCAGCATGACGGTGATATCAACTCTCTTGTCCTCATGAACCTTTTCTACTGACCCAACAAGATCATCTCTGAAATAACGTTAGTATGATTTGAGTAGCCATTGCATGCAACAGTTGGATACCCCCAGTAGTGATATCTAGTATCCAGAGTTAAGATGGCCTAAAGGGGGGTACTAAAGAGATCCTTCAATTGTACAGGTTTCCCCATGAAACCTATAATTTTCTACAATGTTATAACCATTTGTGTACACCATCATTACGTTCATTTTATTTAATTCCAACAATTCTGTGTGCTTGTGTGCAGCAGTGAGTGTGTTCTTTATTTTCTACGGGTGAGCATTGAAAAAGACTGCACAGTGCAATACTCACAATACATGGGTCATTAATACCGTTATTTTGTAATACAATGCGTATTGTGGTTATACAGACTGTTCACTGAAAAAAATAAAATAAATTATATATATATATATATATATATATATTTTTTTTTAAAAAGCTGATGGCAGTACATTGATAATCCAGCTGACAAATTGAGTCCAGACACTGTACTGCGACGTCTATATGAGCAAATAATAGTAAAGTACAGAATGGAGATTGTAGTTACACCCCATTTTTAATGTTTTTTCCCCCCCTTGCCCTCCCAAAAAAATCTAATTTGAGCTGCAAATCTATAGTGTGTCTGGATATTTAACTGTACTGACGATATTTGTATTTTCGTATTATTGTTAAGAACCTATATAAGAATATTCATAGTTTACACTAAACAAATAAAAAGGGTCGTCTTTTGTCAAATATTAAATCGTGAACTCGACATCGCAAATCGAATTATGAGTAGAATGAATTTACACCCCTAATGCCTACACCCTCATTTGGATCCATACCCTTTCTTTATTACTGCACTGTTTAGGTCTATTTAGTTTACCAAGACTCCTAAAACAACTGATTTGAGCTGATCGAAATAGAGCAGTAACTAAAACACTTTACAACACTGACAGCCTAGTAGAAGAGTCTTGCAATTTACTGTGATTGAAATGATTGGTTATAGAGCTGTCTTCGAAGTATTCGAACCTTTGAAGAACTTATCCAGTGAGATCTGACACGTTCTCTTGAGGGGCTGCACTTGAACAAAATCAAGAAAGTGGTGGGCGTGTTCACCTCCCGCTGGTTTTTCTCTTGTCAACACAACTTTTCGGATTTCCTGATCTTTGATAAAAGCATAAATTCTCCAGGGGATCCCAAAAATCCTCCCATAAATCACTGATCCGCTTTGCAGTGGCTAAGTGGCGACTTGCGGCTTCTTTTTCTTATACGCTTTTACATTTTTTGGTCCAATTAAGCCGAATTTTGGTCCAAATAAGCGAATAACATCACACATATATAATAGGATTTGTTTCGGATTTGGTCAGAATAAGCGGCTGGTCCCATTAACCGTGGTCCAATTAACCGGATTCGACTGTACTCAAATGCATTTGAATATCAGGGACACAAAGAAGGTTTCATCACTAAAAAGTCCCGGTTTGAGTTTGATGCGTGAGGGAGGGGTGACCGCATGGAAGTTTTATTCGGCAATGCGGCAACAGCGACCCCTACCCATCATTGTGATGGACTGGAACTTTTTGAGGGGGCAGTGAGGGGTCAAAACAGGAAACGAAGGGCATGTTAACTGCTGTTCAAAAATCAGTGGAATGCCCCGAGTGGCCTGGGGACTACAGCCACACGTCTCTGAGGGAGTGAATGTTGGGCGGGGATCATCAACCTGCTGTGTGTTTGGTTAGTTGGTTGAGTTATTGAGAAAAGACAGTAAACAGATGGTTGGACATGACCAGATACTCACAGCTTTCAATCTCCAGCGAGCATGTCTGGGTATCAAGAGGGAAGTGGCTAAGGTCCATGTTGCACATAGCCGTAACAGTAACCCTGTAAAAACAGACACTTGGCACTGGTATCATATCATAATACGCAAAACACAGTATTGTACAAAAGTCTTAAGCCATCATTACATTACACATAACGCTTTTAGCTATGGCATTATGGCCATATAGAATTATTTCTCAGTTTCTCTATTTGAATGTAACCAGAAATGACAGTGTTTGTACGCAGCATTAAAAACCTGAAAAACAGCTTCTATAGGCTACAGTATGAAGTGTGACCTCCCCTTACTCTGAGCAACAGCAGCATCTGGCAACTTCAGAGCAGTGTTAATTTCGTTGACGATCTATTTTCGTCATAGTTTTGTCAACGAATCTTTTCTTCATGACGAAAACTAAACGATAACTAAACAAAAACTATTTTCAACGATTAAAACTATGACGAAATTAAATGACACTTTCGTCAACTAATAAAAACTTTTACTTAACTTTTACTATTAATTTCTTATTTATTTATTGACCTGGTTTTGCTGTAATTTAATATTCTTTTGGTGGTTATTTAGTTAGCATCTAGGCCACCCATGGAGGACGGGTCCCCTGTTGAGTCTTGGTCCTCCCAAGGTTTCTTCCTACCATTTTAGGGAGTTTTTCCTTGCCACCTATTTGAATGTTTTTAGAATACTAATAGGAGATTTGGCTATAAGGTTTATACTACAGGATTTCTTAAACATAAAAGAGCTATGAGAATAGATGGTGCAGACATCCATTTTAAGGGCAAAGAACTCCTCACAAATCGCTGAAAATGAAAAATTTGTGATTAAAATTGGAGTGTGGACGTGGTTTGGTTTGGCAGTAACTCTCACATCTTCTGGCTGACTGGGCATGGCATGCTATCAAAACTTTCCCACTGAGGACGCAAGATCCTACAGTGACTCTGTGTACTGAACAAAATAATGCTGACATGCATTTTTACATTATTTTAATGTTTTATTTATTTAGTAAATATTTAATGCTATAGTTTCATATTCTCTATCTTATTATACACTGCACTATCCCATAATGAAATATCCCATAATTTCTGTGAGCAGTGTGCTTTCCAAAATATTACAATATCTAATTTCAGTCTACATTTTTCTATATTTCATTTGAATTATTATATCACATTACAATCATATTTATTTGATTCATACAAACATTATCTTAGGAGGTTGGGTAGCTTTTTGAATCTCTCAAACTTTCTACCTTAGAACTTTTAGGGAGTTTTTCCCTTCCACTGTTGCCCTAGGCTTGCTCAGTTTGGACTTTGGGCTTAAGTAAATAAAATTGTAAAGCTGCTTTGAGACAATAAAAAAAGCCCTATAGAAATATGACTTTGATATTTTACAACGTAACAAGTAAAAGTATAGTAAAGTTTATAGTATTATAGCTCAGTTTTTGGAGCCAGCACCATTACCAGTGTTTATCATCTTAAAATGAAGCATGCTAAGCAGCACTACTAAAGCCAACAGTTATGTGTTGCATCGGGACGCGATCGTTTTGGCCCTAATAACCGGCTGGTCCGATTAAACGAACATGCCCTATGTTACAAGACGGGACGTGCTATGTAACTGTAACGCTGGGTATAAACGGCGGAGGCAAACGCAGGGTACAGAAAACAGGCTTGAAAAAAGCAAGTTTTTCAAAACAATCTACAACACAATGTATAGGTACTCAGCATGTGAAGTATAATACTGTAAAAAACAAGTTTTTACTAAATTCCAGTCAATGTTTGAAGAACTTATCCAGTGTGATCTGACCCGCTTTTGATGTGACTAAGTGGTGACTTGTGGCTTTTTTTTTGTACTACATTTACATTTTCAGCATTTAGCAGACGCCCTTATTCAGAGCGACTTACAACTCATGCAATCTCACAATTTAAGCAAAGGTGGGTTAAGGGCCTTGCTCAAGGACCTAACTGTGGCAGTTTGGCAGAGGTGGGATTCGAGCCCTGGACCTTCTGGTCCAGAGTCCAGTACCTTACATTGCTGCTGTAACTAAAAGAACCAGGCAATACAAGGGGCAATCACATCGTACCTTAGTAACAGAACTCCATCTCCATTGGCAAATGCAAATTTCACACCGCACCAGTCTCTCAAGGATTTACATCACTCGTCTACATAAGTCTGAAATTCAGTTCTTATGCAGATAACTCTCCCATTTATCTCTAGCCCAAAGCGCCTTTTCCTTATTCCTTAATAAACTGCCTTAAAGACATTAAACGCTAGACGGCGTCTGACTTTGTCAAGTTAAACTGTGACAAGACGGAGATCATGCTGGTAGGATCCAGAACGGCTTTTGCCAAAATTAATCCTCGTCTTCTTTTTGACATAAATGGCATTATAGTACCTCCCTCTTCCACCATTCACGATCTATGAGTCACATTGCCTCTGTCCCTCACAGTTTTTAAGAAACAGAAACGCTGATCCATGCATTCATCACATGGGTCTAAAGCCCTTAAGAATCACCGATATATCCAAGTGGAAGCTGTGCTTCCAGACTGTTCACTTAAAAAAATCCCCAGTCCTTTGACAGCTACCTCACTCAATTAACATTACACGTGTGCCTCCATTAATGTCTGCATTATGTTCTGTGATACACAATCCCTGTTTTTTCCCGACCTCAGGCACCTGTGTGGGGTTTGCATGTCCTCCCCGTGTACGTGTGGGTTTACTCCTGGTGCTCGGGGTTCTTTCCAATGCAAGTCCAAAAACATGCATTAGGTCCAAAACTTGCACAGTGTGACTGTATGACTAGTTTCAACATAACCTTGTGATTTTCATTAAATGGCAACTGCAGCTCATATAAAGTTAATAGAATAGAATAGAATAGAATAGAAGAATTGAATTCCCATTCCCTGTAAAACAGGATGTTGCCATAGCTACATAGTAATTAAATTGAACTATAACACTAATTAAAAGACAAAACATTTAGAGCAGTACTAAACTTTCATACAACTTTCTCATCTTTTATCAAATTTGAAACTTACTGACGACAAAAACTAAAGTAACATTTACTTTAAGGCTGTGATTCACTTTTCTGCCAGCAGTTGTCACAAGAGTTCATTCATATTAGTTTTCTGTCATTCAAACAGAATGGCATAGATGTACATGTAATCCCCATTTGAAAACTGTACTCTGAATTTTGATTCGGGCCAGCGATTTTACATTTACATTTATATTATTTAGCAGACGCCCTTATAGAGAGCGACTTACAATTCATACAGTCTTACAATCCAAGCAATTGTGGTTAAAAGGACTTGCTCAGGGACCCAACAGTGGCAGCTAGGTCAGTACCTTAACTACTAGACCACCACAGCCTATTACAGAACAGACATTGTGTTAATGATATTGCCCAACTGTAGGTTAATGGAATTACTTTATATATGTTTAAAGCAGGATAAGCTATGACACTCTATATACAATATATAATAAGTTTACATTTATGTCATTTAGCAGACGCCATTATCCACAGTGACTTACAATTAATACAGTCTTACAATCCAAGCAATTGTGGGTTAAGGGTCTTGTTCAGGGACCCAACTGTGGCAGAAGTGGTATTTAATCCCTGGACCTTCTGGTCCATAGTCCAGTATCTTAACCTCTAGGCCACCACAGTCCCAAATAATCCTCGTTATAGATTCAACGTGATGCATTTGCATGATTACGACATAAATCGTAAGATGAAGACTGCATTATTATGAGATCTGTATTTCCTATTATAAATCTTAAAGCAGGTGGTTGTTGATTTGATGGTCATTAAACGGCACATACCTCTACTCACGATCATATAGAAAGCACTATATGGACTCACACCTACATACATCTCTGAAATGCTTCTCTCTTATAGCTACCCATCACTTCAATTCTCAAATACTGGCCTTCTTCGACTCCCTGTCACAAAACTCTTTACCCTGGACCTTAACCTTAATGAAACCAAGACCATTCTGCTTATTCTGAGAGTGTATTTCTTTTGTATAGTGACACTGAGTGTTTGAAAAGTGCTATCATTTTATTAACCCAAGTAATCGAGGATTAAGGGCCTTGATCGACCCCAAATACTGGGCAGCGCTAGTATTTAACCCTGTAACCTTCTGGTTTATAGTGCATTACTTTACTTTACTTTACTTTAACTGCTGAGCAGCTTCCACTTTAAACAGCCAGATGCCTGTAACTTCAATAGCTGGAGGAAGAGAGATGATTATGTGAGAATGTGAGAAACACTAAAAACGTTGATGGTCCCAGAGGTTTTTATCACATTTATTATACGCTGAAAGATACTAATCCCTAAAAAGAAAGTCATTCTGAAGCTCAAAACGGGGAAAATTTTTAAATTGAGAAGCTTTGGCTGGATAAAGGCAGTCTGGAATAAGAACCATCGCTTTGTAACAAAGTTACAGTCACACCCAATCACATAAGGGGTAAGTGTACGTGAAACAGCTGGAGCTGCAGTGAAGATTAACCCCTCATTCTCGAGCAAGCTTCGGGAACACTTGACCATGTGAGCTCATATGTGCTCAGCCTGTAATCCTGAAGCAAAATGAAGCACATTTTCCTGCACAGTGCACTTTTAACCAATAGGAGCTGAGCAGAGTAGGTAGACTACCTTATTGGTGCCAAAGGGTGACATCATTGCTAGGGAAAGCAGTAAACCCGGTGCCATTCCGTAAGAGATTATGCAAGCTTTAACAAGCCACGGTTGTCCCTGTGTAGATTATATTCTGTGATTTGAGCACTCTCATAATTACACACTATTTTCAATTGGTTTGGGAATGAGCACGCTCCTGGAAAACGCTCCTTTTCACTGGAAACGATTAGCAAGCTTTGCAGTGCTCATTTCCCATTTGTGTAAATGGATTATTATAGCCAGGATTGGATGTTGTACAGTAAATTCACCAGGTAGGTCAAAAACACAAAGTGTGGAGCTGTTTTCTGTTTACACCTGGCCATCATCCATTACATTCTTACTCTTGCTTACTTCTTACTTGCTACATTTGTAACATTTTAGAACTTATAGGCACGTACGACCTAATACATTTAAATGTTTTATTATATAGTGTTAATGATGTTTATTAGCCAAAAGAGGATGGGTTTCCCTCCTGAGTCTGGTTCCTCTAAAGGTTTCTTCCTCTTAATCTCAGAGAGTTTTTCCTTGCCACTGTCACCATTGGATCGCTCATTGGGACAAATAGAATCTCAATTTGTGACAGTCATACATCAATGTAAAGCTGCTTTGGGACAATGTCTATTGTCAAAAGAGCTATACAAATTGAATTGAATAGAATTGAACTGAACTGAACTGAATTCTTACCCCACTTTTAACATTTTGCTGTGTCAATACTTAGTGCCTTTGATATTGCACTACATTACAGGGTCCAACAATAATGACTGCCCGAATGCCCAGGACCAAATTGTCCCATAAATATTTCATATTTATTTAATTCCGGTCCAATTCCAATGCACGACTGTCAATACTGATACAGATTCTGAAACAGGACTTTTTTTTAACTTTAATATTATTATTGATGACTTTTACAACATGCTGTCTTGCTTTTTCTGCGTATCCAGACTAAAAAATATCTCCACAAAAACGACATTTCACTTACACCAATGGCTATATTTTGTTTAATAATCTATTTTGTTACTTATTTTATTACTAACTTAAATATTAATATTGATTTAAATTGTATTGCTTACTTAATTTTACTATTACTTTAATATACTTTTAAGTATTTAAAAGTATATTAATATTAATGACCATCTAGGCCACCCATGGAGGATAGGGCCCCTTTTTGAGCCTTGGCCCTCCCAAAGTTTCTTCCTTCTACTTTCAGGGAGTTTTTCCTTTCCACTGTCGCCCTAGGCTTGCTCAACTTGGGATTTTCCTTTTAAGATAATATAAGATTGTAAAGCTTTTTTGAAACAATGCTCCGTTTTTTTCCGTTTAAATTTGACTTGACTGTATTTTCTTACTCAGTTGCAGACTGAAGTTGCCACATGCTCATGGTAAGATGTGGAAAGGACCATGGTTCGGTAAGTGGATCTTTCTGATATTCGATTATTGAATGATATTAATATCACAACCAGTACTGATACTGGAGCAGAGCGGACTAATTATAAAAATAAATCTAAAACAAACCAATGACATTGGCTGTTGACAAATGACACAGGAAAAGCATCAACTTTTAGAAAACAGTTGCCTGTTTGCAAATGACAACGTTAAGATACTACTTAGTTTTCATGTACATGTATTTATAATAGAATACAAATACAAAGTATTAAAAAATACTTTTCCTATGCAGGATGACCAGGCTCTCTAGCTTACATCGTCCTGCCAGGTGTGAAGGATTTTTTCACAGCTCATCTCAGAAATACACAGGGCACTGGACAGTGTGCACCCTGAATTGAGCAGCGGTCCTTTGCCAGGCTGCGTAAGGGTTGCTCTTGTAGCACTGGTAGACGATCTTCCCATCAATACCAGTAAAAGTACTGTACAGATATGCTCTGTTACTTAAAAACAAACTATATATTAATATAAACTACTGTTTTTATTAAGTGCAAATACTCTATGCGGTACTGCGATAGCCTAGCGGTTAAGGTACTGGACTCTGGACCTGATGGTCCAGGGTTCAAATCCCACCTCTTCACAGTTAAGCAAGGCCCTTAACACACAACTGCTTGAATTGTAAGACTGCATGAGTTGTAAGTCGCTCTGGATAAATGTAAATATACACAAGTATCTGTGGATCTGACCAGTCACTGCTGTGTTACAAGTCTCTGTAAAAAAGCTTCTGCAGCAGGAGTCAGCACAAAGGCAGCAGAATTTTGTATGACCTGGTAAGACCTGTGCAGAGGGAATTGCAGTACTCAAGATGAGTGCTGATAAAAGCATGAACTTTGCCAAACCTTTTGTGGTGAGCAAGAGTGATTTTGCACAAAAAAATCTTTTGTTAGTGAAAAAAAAAAAGATTTTGTTAGTGTCCAGGTTTTGCACTACAGAAAATAACACAAAGCCATCTGTGTAAACATCTCAAGCCAGTAAGAATTAGAGGTACAGCGTTCCCTGGCGACTTCACAGTTCACCTTTCGTGGACTCGGTGCATCGCGGGTTTTCAAAAAATATTAATGGAAAAAATATATCGCAGATTATCGTGTTTTTTTGCGGAACTTTTACATTAAAAAATCGCAAAATTGATAAAAAACATAAAAAAAGATAATTCTAACAATAAAGGAATGTTCTAAATGCTAAAATATGATGATTTACAGTAAATAGCTAAATATATAAATAATATGCTAAAAATATGCTAAATAATAGCAGTAAATATTGTATCTACTCAATGTGTAGGATATTTTTTTGCTGTAAGCTCAGTACGGACGGAGCATGTGTGATACGAGAGTGATGTTTGGTGTGTTAAGTAAAGAGAACGTTCCATTACTTCAGCGTGTTGCTTGATTATTCAATAGTTAAAAACAATACAATAGAGTATTTCCTCAGCGGATGAATACTCACCAAAAACGAGAAAGTAAGACTAGAGCATCGGCATGGGACTGTGGTAGCCTAGGTTAAGGTACTGGACTCTGAACCTGAAGGTCCTGGGTTCGAATCCCACCTCTGCCAAGCTGCCACAGTTGGGTCCTTGAGCAAGGTCCTTAACCCAAAATTGCTTGAATTGTAAGAACGTATCATTTGTAGGCACTGTGGATAAGGGCGTCTGCTAAATTCTGTAAATGTAAATGCAAGCATCGGCCACCTGAGTCGCTACTTGACAAGTTTTTATCTGCGGTGGTGTGTTCGCTGTTTGTGCAAGTTTCATTATAGACTGAATTCATTCAAGTTCTACGCCGCCACCCAAACAATCTGCAAGTTCTACTGCTAAAATAGTGTATAAATACTTAAATAAATATAGCGTCCCTACTTCGTGGATTTTGGATTGTACCCCCCGCGATACACAGGGGAACACTGTATATACTTGTAAGGTCATATATTGATCCAATATGCCCAAAAATATTATTTGGATTAATATTTGTGCTCACACACAGAGGCTAACCCCTATGCTTAGTTTTACCGTTCCCAATAACTGTAGCTTGTACTTACTACAGCTCTATTGAATAATGAAAGGCTGCATGGTTCAAGTGTTACCAATAAACCCAAACATTACCTGGCACTACTACTATTACTTCTTAATGTAATATTTACAAATTATGGCCAGTCAACTTTGATTGATTCTGTCACAAGATTTCCATTTGATTTCCTTTTGACAAGAAGTTCTTTTGATTTATTTTATTTTCTATGGCCAAATTTGTTGCACATTTGAATAAGCTGCCTGTCTGTTAAACCATTTATCAACAAGTTTCAAGTATGCCAGTAAAAGGAAAATTTGACCAAGAATGATTGGAAGAGGAAAGTTAAAGAAGATGCTGCCTGTTTTTTGTTTAATCAGTTAATGGTTCTAAATGATCCTGCTCAAGGGTCCATCAGTGGTTGCTTATTTTGAGCCAGGGATTCAATCCCAGAACCTTTCATTAATAGTCCAGAGTTTTAATCCCTAAAAGACAG
This sequence comes from Parotocinclus spilosoma, assembly GCA_033117975.1. Taxonomy (NCBI): domain Eukaryota; kingdom Metazoa; phylum Chordata; class Actinopteri; order Siluriformes; family Loricariidae; genus Parotocinclus; species Parotocinclus spilosoma. The sequence goes on from JAVSBV010062939.1 coordinate 11,593, forward strand.
CCTTTTTCTCATATTAAAGAGTCTGCTGGAATTAGTTATTTAAATAATACATTTGTTAAATATGGTACCAAGCTTCTTTTTTTTATCAGATACTGTATGTGCGATACAAATAGTGACTCATATGGACTGAGACTGTTAGTAAATTGGGGTTATTGCACCTACTGCTCTTTATCTTTTAATAATAACAGTTATTAGGGTGCAAAGAACAGCAATAATTGGAAGCTTTTCAGTGACATTTACGGTGAAATTCTGCTGAAACTAAAGATATATATTTATATATATTAATCCGAAAACTAAAGTCATGAAAACGTTTGAAATTTGAACATTTAAGATGCAATTTTAACATAAAATGTACACATATGAAATAATCTAAACTGACCAAAATTATTACCATATTATTATTATTATTATTATTATTATTATTACCTCACCATCACTGGTAAGGATAAGTAGCTTATTCTCAAACTGAAGCTTTTAACTGACATAGCATTTAGTCTGAGGAAAAAAAGCAAGAAGGTCCCGGGTTCAATCCCAGGGTGGAGCGACCTGGGTCCTCTCTGTGTGGAGTGTCCTTCCTGTGTCTGTGTGGGTTTACTCAGGGTACTCAGATTTCCTCCCAAAGACATGCGTGTTAGGTTAATTGGTGCCTCTAAAGTGGCCCTAAGTGTGTGACTGTGTGCATGACTGTGTGTGCCAACCCCATCTAGGGTTGTTCCTGCTCTTGTGCCCAGAGTTGCTGGGTGGGCACCGGCTGTGACCCAGTGTGGATTAAGCAGAAGATGATAGATGAATGGAAATCCACTTGTGCCACAATTATTGACACTCTCACGTTTAACCTCCCTTTGGCAGTCAAAGAGCACAAGTCTTCTCCTATAGCATCTTTAAAGGATCTGACCACAGAACACAATTCCATCCCAGTAGCATTTAACAAGCTCAAGATGCTAATGTTTGTGTTTAGAAGCCTTCCAAGTAGTTTGTTGGCTTTAAAGTGGTGTTTAGTGGTAGCTTTACAGGATGCAATATATTTGTTTTTTTCTGTAACTCTTCAGCAATGATACTTTTTTTTGTGTATCTTACCATCCTCTTCACTTTGTGTGAATACAAAATAAACATGGCTCCTCGTCCAAGCTTTGCTTGCAACACTTCCAGTTGACTGGAGCTTTGTAATCGTTGCTCTAACAGTAAATATGGGTATTTTCAGATGATTACATATTTTATACATCCATTCCCCTGAATGTAATCATATTCTTCATTACACTTTTACACAATCACCCTGATTGTGATTGTATTTCTTATTTGATTTCTTTGCTTGTTTAACTTAAGACAATTTCACCTCTTTGGCATACATATTGCTAGGACTGTTTTGGACCAACTTTTGCAAAGTGGGGTCCATTTAGATACCATCACACAGATGGTGCAGATTTGTCAGCTGCGCATTCATGATGCAAATCTCTTGTTCCACCACATCCCAAATGTGGCCTATAGGATTGAGATCTGGTGACCTGGAGGGCATTTAAATACAGTGAACTCTCTTTTCCCCTGTTGGTATGCTGGTTTGGTTTGAACTTCAGCTGGTCATCTAAATGCATTCGCAGGAAAAAATGTACTGTGAAATTTTACCGTGGAACCATGAAGTGACCAAATTACTATCAAAATCCATAGTAGAAATCTGAACTAATTTATAGTTAAAAAAGTTTACAATTGTACTGTGAAATTTGACCGGGGAACCATGAAGTGGCCAAATTACCATCAAAAATTCATAGTAGATGTGAACTTTATGGTCAAACTGTGAAAGTTCACATTACAACTGTCAAGCCATCACAGTGCCATTTACTATGAAATTTCACAGTCTATTAATAATGCAATCACCAGGTGTACCTAATGAAGTAAGTGGTCAGTGTAAGGACACTATGGATTACTGCTTGAAAGACACAATAAATTCAATTCAATTCAATTTTATTAATATAGCACTTTTTACAGCGGGGCATTGTCTCAAAGCAGCTTTACAATATTACACTTTTAAGACAATATCTTAAAAGGCCAATCCCAAGTTGAGCAAGGCTAGGGCGACAGTGGTAAGGAAAAACTCCCTAAAATGGTAGGAAGAAACCTTTTGAGGATCAAGACTCAACAGGGGATTCATCCTCCATGGGTGGCCTAGATGTTAACTAAATAATTAACAAAAGTATACTATATTAGAGCAAAATTAGGTCAATAAATAAATAACAGACAAATTATTAATAGAAATGGGAAAATAAATGTTCATATAGGCGTATAGTTTGTGTCTAATAATTTCTAGGAATTCCAATAAACATGGTAGGCTTTTGTGTGGCTTCTAATTCACCATAAGGTGCATTTTTTTATTGCCTTTTTACTGAGCTTCATCAGATTGCCCATAACTTTGGAGGAGACTTTACAGTATGAAGTTAGTCAAAACGCCCAAGAAGGGCTTGGGGCACAGAGGGTTAATGGAGCTGAAGTTGTAAGGCGGGTGGATGAGAAGAGAAAGTGTTTTGTGGAGATGCTGCTGAACAGTAGTGGAAGAAGCGGCGGTAGCAGCAGAAGCAGCCTCGGCAGTATTAGCAGCATCAGCAGCCACTTCAATGCGCGCAGAGCGACAAAGGCATAAACGAGGCCAAAGCGATAGCGAGACCAAACTGAAACCGAGCCGACGCCGAAATGGACCGAAGCTACGCGGTGGACACGGGCCACCGACCCGGGCTGAAAAAATCGCGGATGTCCTGGCCGTCCTCGTTCCAGGGCTTTCGACGGTAAGAGCCGGTATTGTCTGCACGTTCCACGCAGGGATGGGTGTGTAAGGTTTCAGACGGGCTTTTGTCAAGCGCACTTTGCTCGGAGGTCAGCGAATGCGGGACCCTATTAATCCCGTGTCCTGACGGAAATAAAGTTTAAACTCTTATTTAGTAATCGTGATAGTAGTTTTTGCAGGATGCTCGGGGATGGAAGTCCACTTTTCTAATCGTTTTAACGCCAGACATTCTGACGGGATGGCTCAGATGGCTCCATAGGTCATGCCGCTGATTTGATATATGGATTTTCACTATTCTAATCATAAACTTGTTCTGGCTTTTATGGGGCAATTATTTAAAGTTTGATTTCATTTCTTCTAACAAGCACACTTTAATTAGTTACTTTATGCACACCACGCCACGCGCTCGCACGATCATTGCATATCATGTATGAAATTATTGCATATTATGTATGAGACCTAGTGCATATACTTTTTTCGAAATAACACGTTTAAAAGACATTTTTTTGTTCTTGTGCGCACTCTTGCAGCAGCTATTAGGGCTGTAAAAATCCCAGAGTGCGCAGTCTGTACGTGGGCAGAACTACATGTACACCTGATCACTTTAAAGGTGCAAGAAGCAATATTTGCATTACCTCTTTTTTTTTCCTTCTCGCATTGCTTGTCAGATGGCTTCCTGTGTGTCATCCCATCAGATGTAACCTTTTCTTATTCAGCCTGTCACTGTAGGGAGAAATCTCAGTCCTTTCATCTGTGTCATTAGGTTTTTTTCATTAAAGGCATCAATTAAATTGATTTATACATACACACGGATTGTGCCGGAGGTAATAATGTCATATTTTCACAGATCGTGGAGTAATTTGCATACATGACAAACAGCTTCTCGTCAACACAGCTTAGTTTGAGTTACAAGAGTACAAGTGTGCCATAATGAACCCCTTTCACAGACCTTACCTCTCTATTCCACTTTAGAGATGGGTCTGTTTTTATTTTCATGTCTTGACGATATGTAAAGAGCTATAATCGCACAGCCTCTAAATGTATGCCTTCTTTGGCAGGGCTTTAGGATTATTAAAAGGTGACATGAATATTGTTTGTTGATAATAAATCTGGGTTGTTTGTCCACCTTGAATTGTCCTCAGTGGGGTAAAAGCTTAGCATTTGGACACGTAATGAATGCACCAAGGTGTTTCGCTTTCACTGCTACTCTGCCTTCACTTATTTCCATGCATGGATTGTATTCTGGCTAAATGTTTCTCGGAGGAATGCCTTGTTTATCCTTAATGATAAATCCAGCAAAGATCAATTCCCATTTACACTAAAAGCTGCACTTGGATTCCATAGTTAATACACCACTCATAAAATAAGACCTTAATAGAACTGTGCAGAATTATGCTTGGTTCAACACTGATAGTACACTGTGTATTTTTTTTCTTATCTGGATATGTCAGGGTTTGGGGAATACCTTGACTACTGGGAACAGGACTCGGAGGCATTGTTTCAGCTGTGGAAGATTGTAATCTGAGCAACAATGATATGAGGCGCTGAAAGGAAAGAGCACCAGCCTTTTCTGCAAAAAGAATGCCACTGATTTCAAGTTTTCAGTTACTGATAAGCTTGTATATACAGTATATCTTGATGTTCTTTGTTTCTTTTATTGTTGAAGATAGGAACTGTTTTTGTAGGGTGTCATTTGTTTGTTTTATTAAATAAACAAACATTTGCATTTGCATTTTTACACCTTCCAAGCGTGCATGATGTGCAGGATTGTGTCTGTGCTGCAGGACACGTTTGCTATAGCGCTGCTGTCGGACCGAGCTGCTTTTGTTGAATATCGTAAGCATATGGTGCAGCCACTTGAGACCTGAGTGTTGTGTGACTGTAAGTCATTTAGGTTAATTGCATTTATTCTTCGTTCCATCTTAAAACTACATTTATACAAGTTCTTAAAAGCTTTATGGCAAAATATGCGAAACCACTAGTGGAAATGCGTCTATTTGGATTTAATTAAATACAGGGTGAGTCACAGGACGCTCTTTTATTTCAGAAACCCAAAGGAAAATGACATATCTGAATAGCCCAATAAGTAAGGGGTAAGGGATCTTTTAGGCTACGCTAAGAACATGGCCACCATCTTGAAAGTCTTATTGGATCAAGGGCAAGGGTAAAGACCCAGAAAGACCACCAATTTCAAACAGCACTGCTCCATCTTTTATAGACAAATTCAGACAAACTAGGACTGTGGACAACCTAGTGATAATCTGAAACCCGCTACAGACAAAGAAACCTCAACTATGGTTTTGTCAGCCCTTGTGAAAAGCCAATGACACATCACGCATGTCCTGTGGCTTTTAACCCGCCCTGTAAGGTGTTTTCCATTATAGATTTGTACAGGTATTTACGATGGGGATATTATCCTTAAATTTATGATTAATGATGATTTTTTTTTTTAAATGAATTTATTGTAAATCACAGAATTTACTATGTAACTGTAAATGTTTAAATAATGACCCCATGACACCCTGCATCTCGTGCTTCTGAGTTCCTCATCTGACTGTGGGACAGTACTACCTATCGCTTAGCTGGGAAAATTCGGAATTAAGAATCCACCTTTTGTATTCATTTTTATTATTGGTTTCCCACTGTTAAGTTGAAATATAGTGAATCAGGGCGTTCAGCATAAGAATGTAGGGGGAAAAGTTAATCATTTGAAATATCAAATAATTTCAGAATTGATTAGTATTTGGTATGTTCCCTTTTGTTGTGAAGGCATCCGCTCAAGTTTGCATGAAATCTGATGATCCATCGTAACCCAGCATGATTTGGCAATACATGTTATGTGCCATTTAATGGAGACCGGACATAGTTAAATAGTAGTTTAGATAATAGCAATTAAAATACAGTCTAAAAACATTTAGTACAGTACTGTACTGTACAATGCAGAAATTCCTATCTTTGTATTTTTTGCACTGGAAATGCACTAAATGCAATTTTGGTGTTTTTTTTTGAACATATGATCTGCTGATTTTTGATTCTCTCTTCCTCAAACTGAAGAAACATAGCAGCCATATATATGGCTCTAACCTATTTGCTTTAATTAACTTTAAGGCAAAACGGTGGCTCGGAGGGTAGCACTGCTGCCTCACAATAAAAAGGTCCCGGGTTCAATCCCTGGGTGGAGAGACCTGTGTCCTTTCTGTGTGGAGTCTGCATGTCCTCCCCGTGTCTGAGGTCAAAAGACATGCATGTTAGGTTAATTGATTAGTGTAAATTGGCATTGACTTGTGTGTGTGTGTGTGTGTGTGTGTGTGTATATATATATATATATGTGTGTGACTGGTGTTGAGATAACCTTGTGTATGGATATAACCTTGTGTGTGTCGCTTACATGGCCACTGAAGCCAAATAAATAAATAAATTAATTACCTTTGTCAAATTCCACATATTCAGTGGGGCAATGCTGTTTTAAACGTCTTATTAAATTCATTGTTCGCTATGCATGAACAGTTTTTCAAACAGCACACTATAAAGAGGTTCCATGCTAAATAAATGGCTTTATGCGAAATAGATCTGTACTTCCTCATTAGTCTCCATGCTCCCTCATTAGTAATTTATTATATGGAGAGAGACTGTTTAGTTGAATAATAGCAGTCAAAACACAAGTAAAATAAAACACGTCTTATCATCAACATGCACCCAGTCTCATGAACTAACCCATAGCAGAGCTGTGATTCGAACCCTGTAAACACATGAATTGAACGGATCACTGGTTATAACCGATCATGCTGGAAACCAGCCAGTTCTGGTCACTAGCTGAACGATTGGGGCATCCACACATTTTTCCAAAATGATAGTGGAACTGTTTTCTGCCTCTCAAGACTCTTGTCTGTCAGCAGGTGTTGTTGTACGAGTTTCTTGTCATTCAGATAAGATGATATATGATTCCATACTTGTATTCAAAAGAGACTTTTGTTGGCTTTCTGTCATCACATGTCCTTGTACATTCTCTATGAGATTTAGATCAGGTGACTATGTAGGTAAGAGTAGAAGGCAAGAGTAGTAGTTGTTGCAAATCTTTCAGGCAGGTTATCTTTTTCCCAAACAAGCATTTTCACTAGTGCTCTCACTTTTGACCCCATTGAATTTCCTTGAAAATTTACAGATTTTATATAAATTTCTCCTGCACTTGCTTCCCAGAAGACGAAATTTAATAATGCACAAAGCATTTGTAAGATGATTTGCATTAAGTGAGTTGTACCGTCTGGAACACCCTGTGGCACTGGCATTAGCCTGGAGCCACTCACTGGGACGCTGGGTAATGAGAGAATGGTGCAGCACCCATGGGAGCATCAGCTGGAACTGTCAGCAGTAATGGTTCTAGCTTTTGGTTGCACCCCCTGGGATAGGAGGTAGAAGGTAGAGGTATGCTGCATATTGACTATGACGCCCCTTGATACCCAACAGAACCGCTGGTCAAAATGATGACTGTGGGACATAGAGATGTGATCACTTGTTGATGATTTCATCCATCCAGTTCATCCATTTATTTTTATTTATTTTTTTTAGCAGAAATGAGTATAAAATACCCTCTTGTCTTGTAATGCTGGTTGTTTTGACGTATCTGTCTAAGCACTAGACTGTTGTCCAGAAGGTCCAGAAATCATTCCAAACTGCCACTGTTAAAACCTTGGGCCATTGAATGGTGAATTGTATTATTGAAAGTCGCTCTGTATATGGGTATTTGTTTAAGCTCTGGTTCATACTTGGACTTGTCTACAGTAGGTCACTTTATGCGTCTTGTGTAGTAGTGATGTATCTAGACTGAGAAAAGCAATATAAAAATGTGCAAGTAAATGCACCTCAGGATGACTTGATATCTGATTTGAATTTGATTGCTCTAGACACTTCGGGAGGTGGGCTAAGACAAAGTATAGCCTCATGTTAAACAAGTGTGCATGCACCCTATCCAGATCAACAAAGAGTTGATTCCAGATTCATACAATCCAAGTAATTGTGAGTTAAGGGCCTTGCTTAGGAACCCAACCGTGGCAGTTTGGCAGAAGTGGAATTTTAGCCTTCTGGTCTGTAATCCAGTACCTTAACCACTAGGCCACCATCATCCATGATGTCAATCCATGCTTCCCTGCAGAAATAATAATTGAGCACACGCAGAGCTTGTGACTTCCAGAAGCCCTCCCTAGTGTCAAGAATTTTACAGAGATTATATAAAATCAGTGTGATACAGCAACCGTATTTTGCAAACAAATACTGTAAACCTGGTTTGTGTCGAGATTACTTGGTTTTTTAGGGAACACAGAATTTGGAGGCTCACAGCTGAACATGTAAAAAGCCTGTGATATGCTAAAAAGATGAAGGGATTAATCATTAAATTAAGTGTTACTCTGCTATGGATGAGATGCGAGGAACAAATTAATCCTAAAGTATTTTTAATAATTACATTCCTTTAATTTAACGTCTTTGCTTGTTATTAAATGTCTTTCCTTTACAGTAAAAAGTGTCCAAAGCATGAGCTTTGAGCTTTCATTACAGTCATCTTGTTTGCAGTATGGCTGATTTTCTTTTTGAATATTTTGCAGAGGTCAATTACTCCATGCAAAAAAAAAAAAAAAAAAAAAAAAAACTGAAATAAACTGTAACTGTTGCTGTGTAAGTGTTTGCTGATCAATCTCTTGGAAAGATGCTAGAGCATTATGGGAGTTGTCGTTCATGTGGTGAATTTGCATGGCATATCCTGTAGCTCTGTTCAGCAATTCTGAATAGAACAGTTTTTTTTTTTTTTGTGCCAAAATTTTAGTGGGGAATTCAGTGCCCCTCCATGAGCAGGAATAAGAGCTGTGATTTGATTTTGCATGGATTCTGGATTTGAATTTCGTAAATGCCTGGGTTCCAGGTCGTCCTTCAAATAAAGGTCTATTTAAACCACCCCCAGAAAAAGCACAGAAGCTCCTTTAGCTTGAGCCACACCTTAGACGCAATCCTCATCAAAAACCTCGACACCTAGCGTCATTCACATACAGGCAAAAACGAACAGTTACCTGACCAGTCCAGTTTGTGTCTTTTCACCCACTAACACAGCATGTGTCTGTAAACTTATTGGATACAATTCAGTTTTTGGAAATATGAAAAAGCCAAGTGTAAACCGGATCTCAGGTATTCAGGTGTGCATATTTGTCAGATGAAGTCTTAAGTGACTTCAAATGATCTGCTACTAGAAATGCTCTTTTCCCAACCTCTCCCGTTTGTAGTCTTGTATGCATTTTTAATCTCATTTGGTGCAGCCATGCTTATAATTGTGAACTAAGCAACCTGTCTTATTTGCTTACAGCAAAAGCACTCTATTGGTCATTAATAGAGTATGTCAACCTAACAGCTTCAGACTTCTTAAATCTTTTTAAATTGGACCATATGGACAGGCTCGTTCAACAGAGAAGAACAGAACAGGTGCGGGGTTAAAGCAACAGTCCTTCGCAAAGGAGAAGCAACTAATTTTGCAGGATCTGGCATGAGGAGCTTTCTAAAAAACAACGTAATGGGAGCAAGGTCCAGAACACCAGGTGTCACTGGTGATGAAGTTGAAAAGCAGTTCAGAGGGTCAGGTACAGCGCAGACATGAAGAGCTGATGCGTCAGCCATAATCGTTCCGAGAGCGGCAAGGGTCATGTGGGCACATTCGTTCCATTTCCCTATCTGCCACAAATACAGAGCATGCTCTCTGAGAGCATCATGGCCTGGTACAGAAGCTGTAGTGCTGAAGAGTTGTGAAGTCTGCTGAACAGTTCATTTACTTTTGCATTTACAGCATTAAGCAGACGCTCTTATCCAGAGTGACATACAACTCGTACAGTCTTACAATTCAAGCAATGGTGGGTTAAGAGTCTTGCTTAAGGACCCAACTGTGGCAGCTTAGCAGAGGTGGGATATGAACCCAGGACCATCAGGTTAATTCAGGTCCAGAGTCCAGTACCTTAACCGCTAGGCTACCACAGTCCCGCAGTTCACCTGTCTGGCACTATGCCAAGCGTTGTAGGACCAGAGAAGGAAAGATTTCTAGGGACCACACAAAGTGCGGTCGTTAAACAGTACCTGTAGAAACAATTCAATAACAGTCCAGTGAATGAATACTCACATTTAAGTTTGTTATTTTTCTAGTTTTGTTTTTTTTTTTTACAGTAGAGCATTGTCTCAAAGCAGCTTTTTATAGCATCTTACATTATCTAAAGCCGGTACCAAATTGAGCAAACCTGGGACAGCAACAAACGTTATAAGAAACTATGAGAGAAAAAAACCCTAAAAGGGACCTAACCTTCTTGGGCAGCTTAGATGATGTACAGTATTTAAGAATGAAAAGTTACCTACGTTTATAGTAATAGTTAAAAGTAAGTAACCCTTAAATGAGAAATAAATGAAATAATAATTAAATTATATAAATTAACAAAGAAAACATATTAATAAACAGTTCAACTAAAATACAGCATTATTTTAGAGAGAATGCAATATATATAAAGAGTATACAAAGAGAATATAAAACCATGACAAGACTTAATAAAATAGAGAAAGAATATATTAGTATCCAGGATTTCATTTTTGTGTCATGCTTTTATGTCTGGATTAGCATGTTCTCTACAGATTATAATATTATTATTATTATATTATAGATTATACATTTGTTTTTGCCTTTTATTATCTAAGGGCACTCCCAAATTGAATAGACCTAGGGCAAAAGCGCCGAAAAGTTATCCAATTAATAAGTTTGTGATTTACAGAAGCTAAATTAGTATTAACAAAGAGAATATATTAAAATATAAACTAAATATAACAATATTACGTAGACCAATATTTTAGAGAAAAATGTCATATTAATGTGATATATAAAAAAGCGAATGTAAAACTACAGCATAATAAAATATTTAATAAAATAATTAAATATATAATTCATATTTATAATAAATAACTAAACTAAATCAAGTACATAATTAAACATTTTATACCATCTATCCAATATCTTCCGCATTATCCACATGGTGTCGCGGGCCAGCCGGGCACTCTGGGCGCAAGGGGAGGAACAACCCTAGACTGCGAGAGACACACAGTCACACAATAAGGGCCACTTTAGAGACACCAATTAACCTAACACGCATGTCTTTGGACTGTGGAAGGGAACCAGAGTAAAGCCATGCAGACACAGGGAGGACCCAGGCCGCTCCACCCTGAAGCTGAACCCAGTACCTTCTTGATGTGAGGCACCGAGCCACTGTGCTGCCCCAAAAAAATTATCAAAAATATTTTTGTCCTGAGGATCTCATTTTTGTGCCGAGTTAAGCTTTGTGCGTTCTGCATGTTTTCCTGGATGCTCGGGCTACCCGTGCATGAAGGGTTTCTGTGATCATGCCATAGGCTTGGATACCAACCGAGCTACCTGTCCACTGTTTTACTACCCTTGCATTATTAATCATGATGCCCTGTGAGTATGCCGCTGGAACATGCGATCTTTGCGGAATTCATTGTTCACAGCCAATTTGTGTAGGTCGGAGTCAGTCACCTTGACAGTGTGTGTAATAAAAAAGTCCAAGTGGACCTCGGAGAATAAAGGCAGCGCTTCATCTTGTTTTGTTTAATCACCGTGTGTGTCAGGTCATCTGCCATGCCCATGAAAGCACCCTGTCACTCATTTTGAAAGGGAATTTACCTGACGCTACTCCTGTTTTGAAGTGTTAATTGTAATCCTGAGTGTGCTCGAATTAGGCCTATTCAGAATGCAAAGCGGCAGAAGAGCATCATTATCCTTCAGTTAAATGAGACAAAACTGCTGTGTTGTATGTTTAAATCAGTAATACCAGCTGGGTGGTCGTCCATCATATTGTTTTCAACTGCAAGGTTTGAAATGCTGCGCTGACGTAATGCTGTACTGCTATGATCAGCCTCGTGAGTCCTGAGGTTTGCTCAATATTAGAAGATGAAACTGAGCTAAAAATGATATATATATATATATATATATATATATATATATATATATATATATATATACACTAATGAACCTTTTATTCTTTCTGTACTATCATGAAGTTTTTCCAGTAGAAAACATTACCAGGTATACAAATGTAAAGTAAGGTTTAACACCAGAAAGGAAGAGAGAGATTTTTTTTATCCGTTTATAAATTTTGAGATATTATTAACTTATATGCTTTTTTTTAATGAAGTACCCAATTTCACTTATTTATTTATATATATATATATATATATATATATATAACATATTAAATACATATATAATATATGTGTATGTTGCGTAAAACAACAGTATTATTGTTGAGTATTATTGTTCTTTGTGATTGCAATAAATGCTTTAATATTTGTTGTCATATTTTCTATTTCATAGTAAATCTCATTCGGATGAACAACAACATCATATATCGATATCTTGCA
>JAVSBV010062940.1:0-10522 GCA_033117975.1 Parotocinclus spilosoma
TATATATGTATGTATATATATGTATATATATATATAAACAAAACATAACATAACATTTTTATATATTTTATTAAGAAAACAGAAAACAGATAGATAGATAGATACTTTATACTTTATAACTTTATGTTATATACACCAACACACCTGCAGCTCACCTGCCGCCAGCGCACGCATGCGCACGCACACACTGTCTCCATAACAATCCCAGGAGTCTCATTTACATGCTGTAGTACCTGCGACATAGGAAGCAGGTAACAATTTTAATAGAAAAGGGAGGAGGCAGAAAGAGAGCGAGATCAGGAAGGATATTAATAAAAGTGCAGTGAACTTTAGCAGTCTGTATCATATTCCATCGATCCTGTCATGCAGATAGAGCGTATGGCGATGTGGAGCTGACAGAAGTGAGCTCTCCGTAGAACAGGCAAGTAAACAAACTCTGTCCTTAGAGAACGCATTTGATCTCTCGCTTTTAGTTTGAGCTGAGTAACACTTTTTACGAATCCTGAATACATAATGTGGCATGAATGTATGTATAACCTGTTATAAAAATTGCATCATGCCATATAATATATGGCATAAGCCTGATGTAAGTAGTAATACTTACCAATTAGTATTACTATATATTGTCTTTATACTTAATATAATGAAATATTTCAAATTCCATGTTAAATCATGATGCGTAGTAATATTTTAAATGTGTACGGATATGTACAGATATTTTAATGTTATAACAGTTATTGCTGTATTGTCTACTAAAGTATTGCCTGGCCTTTTAACCATACACTCACTGTTCACTTTATTAGGTACACCTTCTTGTTTCTACACTCATTTGTAGTTCTACAATTACACACTGTAGTCCACCTGTTTCTCTGCATACTGTTAGCCCCGTTTAGTCTGCTCTCTAGTGGACCAGGACAATTCAGGTTCTATTTGGGTGCTGATTGTTCTCAGCACTGCAGCGACACTGATGTATTGGTGGTGTGTTGATGTGTGTTGTACTAATATGAGGGGGTCAGACACAGCAGTGCTGCTGGAGTTATCAAACAATCAAAAATATCCAGCCATCCTATTCCCTTAGGCAACATTCCATGAGCACTGATGAAAGATTAGAAAATAATACAAACAAACTATGGGCAACAGATGAGCTAAGTAAGTGGGACTGTGGTAGCCTAGCGGCTACGGTACTGGAGTCTGGACCTTAATGAACCCGATGGTCCCTGGTTCAAATCCCACCTCTGTCAAGCTGTATAACAACTCTGTGCTGGTCCTCTGGGGGTTCTGACCATTGGGGACCAGATTAAAGGAGATGCAGAAAGTCTGTAGATTTATCGAGTACCGTCTGTAATTTTAAAACTACAAAGTTTCTGTATGGTCAGGGGAAATTATAAAACGGAGAGTGAGTGTAGTAACAAAGAGGTGTACCTAATAAACAATCAGTGATTGTACAATGCTATGTCTATTATTGAGGTATCTCCTTATTTGAAATGCCATGTTTATTTTATATTCAAATGACCTTTTTGTTTTGCATATGTTTGAACAACAATTTGTATCACTTCTGTTTAAACGAAGCTCTAATGTCTTTTATTAACACACATATATTTGAGCAACCATATTTTATTGATTCATAGATGTGAGTCTTACACGTGGTTCTGGTACCTGCTGGGCTGTGGATTGTGTCAGCCTATAGTAGCCAGTTGGTATAAATATATTTAGTTCCTGTGTTCATGTGTAATTTTGGCTTTCTGAATATAGCATGTTTAAATTGAGATTTAATCTACAACATGTTTGTTTTTGCTTCCTTGATACCCTCAGTAATGATTATAACCCCTGCTGGGCAGTGTATGATTGGTACTTTGGGTTATGTGATATGTACATTATCGGGTGAGGTATAGAGGTATAGACCTGAGCACCTGTTCCCGTGTTTCTGTAAATGATTTATAACTGTTATTATGGTGAGCTCATATCACACATTTATGATACACAGAATGATGACAGTACAGAACATGGGTTCATTGTAGCAGTGTGAAGATCAGAGCTGAACTTGAGCCTGCTTTGGAAAACGAGCTGACATTCTCACCAGTTTCACGCAATTCACAACAAACAAATGGCTTGCTTTGTGTTTGTGAATCACACCAAAGATGTGAATAAAAACTGTAAAAGCCTGTTAAATCAGCCATGTCTTTTGACAGTTTTGCATACTTTTAAATAAATAGATTAGAGCAAAATGACGTAAACCAAACGTGTGTTTCTACCCTATGAATCTAACGTGCACTCGGTCACTTTATTAGGTACACTTACTTCTACACTCATTGTCCATTTTATTAGTTCCACTCGCCATATAGATGGACCACCTGTTTTTTCAACAATATTTTAGATTCTTTATGGGTCAGGATCCCCACAGGACCGGTGATGGTGTTTTAATGTGTGTTGTGGTAGCAGGGGTAGATCAAACACAGCAGTGCTTCTGTAGTATTTAAACACTGTGTTTACATTTACATTTTGAGTATTTAGCAGATGCCCTTATCCAGAGCGACTTACAACTGATACAGTCTTACAATCCAAGCAATTGTGGATTAAGGATCCAACTGTGGCAGCTTGGCAGAGGTGGGGTTTGAACCCTGGACCTTCTGGTCCAGAGTCCAGTACCTTAACCGCTAGGCTACCACAGTCCCTTACTGTGTTTACTCACTGTGCACTCTATTAGACATCTTCCATATCACTCCACATCGTAGACATATCAGTGTTCGCAGGATGATGCCTACAGGATGCTGATGGCTAAACATGTCTATTTTCAGTCTAAAAATATAACGATAACATCTACTGCTCACGAAAATGAGGGGATATTTCCAAATGAATAGTAAGCGATTAGAAAAGGAGCATTTGATTTTATTTCATAAAACAAGAGCATCAAAAAAAGCAAATGAAAAGTCAGAGAAAGTTGTTCTATTATGCAAATGAGATGCAAACTCAATTATGGTGACTGAGTAGGGTAAACAGAAGCATGTCAGTATGGACGAGAGTGCCCTCACATTGACTGTTTAGTAGAGTGTATGCTCACCCAAGACTGTCAAAACACACTGACAGTGATGGGGCATGAACAGGATCAGATTGTCCAGCAGTTCTTGTTGGATCATGTTTGCAATAATTTGAAAATATCCCCTCATTTCCCAGCAGTGTAATAAACATCGACTGAACTGGATTATGTGCATCAGTTTTGGAAAATTGCACCATTGAACGTTTTATTTAGGCACCCATATTCAGGGCAATCAAAAAAAATAATAATCAAACACCCCTTTCACTGTGGAAGTAAAAGCTATTGTGAATATTTATTGCAATTCATGTATTTGCATGTTGCTTATAGGTTTACAGATGCTTACTGGAGCCACTGTTTTTTTTTGGTTGTTCACTATTCACATTTTAAACCTTATTTGTCGTATAAAGTTAAAGTTAATAGCACAGGTAACAATAACTAATTAAATTGTTTTTTAAGATATTTATATTTTTCTTAACATTAAAAAATACTATCAATACCATCCTCATTTTGATTAATTAGCAACCTAATGTGCCTAGTGTCCATTTTTTATTCCCTTTTTGACCCTTGTATCAATATAATTGGGTGCAGTTTTTTTTCTTCTTTATCACACTGTGGGTTGCACAGAGCCCGAACTCCCTTGTACCCAAACAGATTGGCATGATCACCCCCCCCCCACACACCCAGTTTTTACCAGATGTTAATGACACACATTCACCCACGATGCAATTTGCTCTCTGGCCTTTTCTTGCACATGTTAATCTCCTTTTAATATCTTAAATGTTTGTGTGTGTGTGTGTGTGTGTGTGTGTGTGTGTGTGTGGGTAGGTAGTGCAGTTGTGGAGATTGAATCATGGAATTAGTCCAGTTCTCCTGTTTGAGCTGGTGCTAGCAGAATATGATTTATAAATAGCAAATTACCCGTTGCATATTTTATGTGTGGTTCCTGTGTCGACCATTTTTCCCATGCCATGTTCTGGTTTCAGAGCTCCATGTCCTGCCTGATGCCTGCTGAAATATTTAGGGTGACCGGAGACAATTACGAGGCTGTAGGACTCAAGGGCTGAATCCACACATCCTGTCTCCATTTCTGATTCCAGCTTGGGAAATGGCCAATTTCAGCCTCATAAACGATAGATGTGAATTTAACCTATAGCAAAAGCGTTTAGGGTGCCAGTTTTTTCCACTTTTCTTTTCTTTAAGTAGTCTGAATCGGGAGTTTTTGTTAAAGGCTTGAACAGTGCGTCATAAAACTGCTAAAATTATATCTTACACATGGGTTATACCTTCAGGGTTAAGGGCCAGGTAGAGTTTGGGCTGACTGTGGACCTTGACCTAATGACATTGTACAGTTGTTTATATTGGATCAACTCACAGACTCTTATCCAAAGTAATTTCCAGCTAATTCAAGCCAAACAAAGTCGAAGTGCTTTTGTCAGGGCCCAACACATGGGTCTGCTGTTGCACAGCACGGGAGTGTTCTAAATAAATTATTTTGTTGTCTTTTCTATATGTTAACATTGCTACATATTGTATATAGACCATAATGATTGTTGATCAGTGGAGCATTTCGAATATAGCCATATATATATATATGATATATATATATATATAAGTAGGGGTGCCTCATAAGGTCAAGCAGCAAAGGATTAAGAAATTCTCTAACAATATAAACTCGTATGAACTGTGTATGAGTGAACGCAATGTAGCTAGAGGTGTGTGCGTGCATTCTTGTGACCTAGAGATGCAGCTTTCCCTTAAGTATCAATTAAAAGCTGCAAACCGAGCAGATCTTCTTTGTAATGTCCAAGTCAATCCAGGAAGCCTGGAACATCACACACACAGTTACTTTTACACACTTCTGTCACTGTAGCAACTTCATAGCACTGTTAAACAACACTGATAAGCCTTTAGAGATTCGGTTAATTGGGATATTTTAGTCCTAATGTTTTTGAATATATTGTCATGATTAAAATGCAAATAACAATGCTCTTATTTTACAGTTCAGCAACAAAAAGTGTGAGAAAGCAAGACAAGAAATATTGATCTGACTTTTAACACAGTCACCCACCCAACACAACCAAAGTCATTATTTTAGCATTTTATGAGGGCTGTGCAATAATGTTTGGGGTGGGAGGGATTTTAGTCATGTTATATGCAGCAGAAAGAATTTGGATGCCAGCATTTATAAGACGCTATTACACAGAGCTGCTTGCAATATATAGAGTCATACAATCCAAGCAATTCTGGGTTAAAGGCCTTGCTCAAAGACCCAACAGTGGTAGAGCTTGGCAGAGATGAGATCAGAACCATAATCCAGTACCTTAACCTCTACCACAGGCAACCAAAATTAATCTGTTGTCTGTAAGGCATGCTCGTGTTTTCACTTTGGTGCAAAGTAAGACCATAATTAGTCATTGCTGTTGGCACACATGGAGCATTACTGCTTCCCTTTGGGTTATCACCAATGGCAACCAGCAACAACCAATTCTGCCCTTGCATAATGGATTCACATCACACTTTTAATACATGCAGGTTTGCTATGGGTTTCCAAGTCAAATATTATTTGTAAGAAGAAAACAACATTACTATTAAACATTACTTACAAAAATTATGGGGTATTTTACTATGGGATATTTCATTTAGAATTATTATTTTTTGTGTAGAAGTAGGGGTGTTTGGCTAGTTTGATGCTTAGTATGCCACGGGAACATGGACTAGTATTATAAGTATCACATATTTAATTAATACAGAGAGACATAAAAAATGAAATAACATCCGTGATTTATTTCATGATCTTCTTGATCAGTAATCATTAATTGTGGTGTAGCTCAAGGCTGACATATTCCCTTTGGAACCTTTATAGACATTTAACGTCCATATTTTAAGTCAATATGAGAAGTGATGGAGGAAAAATATGAGCAGATTGTAGGCTGTCAGATATCTACCTCTTGTCATTTATATAATTTATGTAAGTTTAGGAGAAATAATATTCGTTTTTCACGCTGCATAGTACATGTCACACTTGTAAACAGTGTGATTTGTTCATCACAATACACACAGATTGAATTGTTTACTACGTCTTATTTGCATACCTAACAGCTTTTCTAATAGCTGGTGGCAGTTCTGGCTAATATTGCAGTTCAACGCTTTACCCTGCTAAGCCCAGAATAAAATATATAAATAAATAAATGAAATGTTAGATCCTGAAATTCTCTAAAACTCCCCAAAATCTCAAAGTAAACTTTATCGTTGGCATTTTATACTTTATAAATGCAATATAAGCTTTGTAATTGTGACCAATTATTGTATTTATTGCTGATATTTATGCTTAAAAATAAATTAAAGTAGTAACTAGGAGATTCATGGCATAAACCCTAGGTCACCTAGGTGTTTCCCACAAGGGTGCATCGTAGGGCAACATAATTACAGTAAATAATTGCACTCTGAGGACCACCGCTTTACCTCTAGGGGTACAATTACATTCTCCGCTTTAGGAATTAATCCTGTGTGTACCTGTGCCATGCACTGGTTTCTACGAGTGCAGACTGGTGCCATTGCAATTGATCTGCAATACAAGGAAAATTCCCACTGGTTTGCAGTCATGCACTCACTTGAACCTGTAGTACAGAGAAAATGATGTTCTTTAATAGCATTTACCATTTTAACCACTTTCCTAATTTAATTTGCAAGTGTAATAACTGGTAGAACAAATATAAAATATATATAAAAGGCCTAGTGGTTAAGCTACTGGACTATGGACCAGAAGGTCCAGGGTTTAAATCCCACATCTGCCACAGTTGGGTCCCTGAGCAAGGTCCTTAAGCCAAAACTGCTTCGATTGTAAGACTGTATTAATAGTAAGTCATTCTGGATAAGGGCACTAATGATGTAAATGTAATTATTTACTTTCTTAATTATCTCGATTAAAGCACTTCTGGTTTCATTTGAGCACCAGTCAAATAAAAAATGGTTTTTGGTATTCGCATGTAAAGATGCACCGAGATTCATCATTTCAGCTGTTTTTTAGAAGGTCACTAGCCTATTCTGATTTTAGCCAAACCTGATTTATTTTTATTATATGCAGTAAAAATAAAGGCATTATCTTAATGTGGATCTACCATACAATAAAAATCAGGGGAAAGCTTTTATGTATTTTATTATTCTTATTCTTTCTTATACTATTTTTTCTTATTCTTATTGTTTCCTATTCTGACGAATAACAATTAAAAAGTATACTTTTCTCTTCATATAAATACTTCATGTAATTATTTAATATAAACATGTAGAATAATTCAAGCACAAAGAACCTCTATTTACCAAACAATTAAAATAAATATCCTATTTACTCCTCCCACATCCAACATCAACTATCTAACACTGTATATCCCAGACTTTTGTACTGTCATAATATTTTGACACATCTGTGTGTGTGTAGGAGGGTCAGAAAAACTCTAAATAATACTAAATTAAAACGTTACACACTTTCACTATGGATGTGCAAAATCACTTGTTATATATGACCACACATCTTGCTGAGCTTATCCTTACAAATGTAGCTTTGTATCTAACGTTTGGGTCGAGCTGTATTTGTTAGGGAGGTCACACTCATACCCGGGTGCAGAATCTGTACAGTATTAGCTTAACATCACTTGGCTGAACGTGGCAGGTTTACTGTGCTGGAGCTTTAGATAATGCACACACATGAAGGGTAAGGAGTAGAAAAACCTCTAGTGAGCAGTTTCCCCTTGAATGAGAACTATTCACCCGTGCATTTCTTACACTCAGTTTGTACAAGGTAAAAAAGAAGCTTTTTAGAAGCATTGTGATGAATGGAAGAGGGTTGTCTGTAGTATCAGTAATCTACAGTGTTTTGTGAAGCATATAGTGAAAAGCTATATTTATATTCGACAGTACACAAAACATAGGTCAGTCTGGCAGTTTTGGCTTATAAAAACCAGTTGTAATCATGTTCAATAGATGTTTTTCGTAAAATAATGAAATTATATTGAAGATAATTGAATGCATATGTATTAAAAACATATTTACAGGAGATTCTATGGACTGAAATGTTTCAAAAATGGTCTGTTATCTTGGTTGTCTGTTTTGTTGGAATGATTGGTTTACTGTACAGCCTTATGTAAAAGTTTTAGCATCCTTGGTCAAACTGCATATTTTTAGTGCAACTTATTGCGGTTAAGTGACTTACCCTGAGGCCCACAGTGGCACTTTGGGAGAGCTGAAACTTACTTTATTGTGGCAGATTTATTTAACCAGAATGGCTTAGAATGGAGCATAACATGTACTGAATTTTAGCTTAGGTCCTGGACAGGGCAGCACGAAGGTCTCTCACAGTAAGAGGGTCACGGGTTCAATCCCAGGGTGGCGTGGCGTTTGTTCTTTCTGTGTGGAAACTGCATGTCCTCCCCGTGGTCTGCATGGGTTTACTCCAAGTACTCTGAGTTTTCCCCACAGTCCAAAGACATCCAAACCCTATTATGGATTGGCATCCAATCTAGGGTTGTTCCTGCCCTTGCACCCAGAATTGCCATGTAGGCACTGACTGGCCCGCGACCCCATGTGGATTAAGCAGAAAATAATGATTAAATTAATGAATGGTTCTGGAAGTCTGAAAAAAGTAATGCAAATAGAATTAATCCATCCCTGACCCCCAAATGATTGTTTTTTTATGCCTATAGTCATTATGACTTCACCGTTCACGACTGCACCACTCCCGCCAAAAAGTTTTTTAAAAATACTCTTCAAATGTACAAAATGAACAAAATTTTTGCAGCACTAAGTGCCAAACTGGTTGAATAAAGAAATAATCGTCTTCTAGGTTTCCACTGTTCAGACGTACAGATCTCATAAGGTGCATTTAATAGCGAAAAACCTTTACGTTTGTTTCCCCCAGACTTTGTGTTTACTCTTTAGACATGTAATGCTTAAGTGTAGCTCCCCCTGATTAGAGACTATATGAATCTACATACAGAATCAGGGTACAACCTGTGGGAGCAAAGCAGAAAGTGATTAGCTATGCATTGCCATTAACGTGCTCATAACAATGACATGAAGCAAATGGCTTGAGGGTCAGCGGGTGGAACAATCCAATCCAAAATGTTACCCAGGGAAAATAAACAGTGTCAAATGCCAATACCGCAGCTTTACAGATTATCCGTTTTATCGATTCTCTCGGTGTGCAGTTCTGCAATTTTAACCATCATTAGGCAGCATGCTTCTTTTTTTTTTTTTTTTAATGGCTATTATTTGTTTATGCAGAAGTGTTCAAGATCAGGGGAGGAAATAACATCAGTACTGCTCTGGGATCCGTAACAGTTTCATTAATAATAGTATTTATATTCTTAATGAAGTCTTTGAGTGAATTAAGTCTAAAATGAAATAAGGAAAAGCAGCTGGGCATCTGCGAGAGTTGGACATGGCTAACGATGGCCAGGATTTTTGTGCAGGTTTTGTTAACCCTCCACTCCTCTGACTTATCCTTCTGTCCTTCTCTAATTCCACAGAGGACGAAGCGAGTCAGTGTATCCACTGTGACGCCCCTGCGGTCTCTATAATGGGTCTCCTGGTGCAGCTCAGGCTTCTGATATGGAAGAACTTCACTCTGCGCAAGAGACAGAAGGTACACACTTATCAATGCAGAATCCCAATGGTGGAGCATGAGGTGTTGTTGTTGAGTGTCAGGTGGCATTTCCTGCCCTGCAACAGATGTAGGTGAGGGGGAGAAAATAATCCAGCATAGTTCACCCATCTCTAGAGAGTGAGCAATGGTGTCACCTTCAAACGCACACACACGCGTTTACAATTACCCAATACTCACTGCGGGCAGGGTGGTTAAGCAAACTTTGATCAAGGCTCAGATATAGCAGATGTCTACATGTACTGAGCATTTGCAGCCAGTTTGATGTGCTTAAACAAAGGGACTGAACCAAACAGCAGTGTTCTTGACAAACCCTAAAAACGTCCATCACTATATTACTGCTGCTTATTAAGGTCTTTTCTGGGAATATAAGAGCTGTGTCGCTAACATGGGATGGTGTAGCCGATAAGTTCAGAATTTTGCTAATTTTTTGGTAAATATGTGCATTCATGTTCTGGTTTAGAGATGTTAGTGTGTGTCCTTAATTAACTAATACCTTAATCGTTTAACTAATAAGTGTACTCAACAAACATTTGCACAATTAATACATTTATAATCAGACTGTTTAAATAACAGTGGGTATCACCATTGCCTCCCAGCAAGAAGGTCTTGGGTTCAATCCCAGAGTGGAGCGGCCTGGGTCCTTTCTGTGTGGAGTCTCCATGTCCTCCCCATGTCTATATGGGTTTACTCCTGGCACTCCGTTTTTTCCCCACCAAAAACGTGCATGTTAGGTCAATTGGTGTCTCTAAAGTGGCCCTTAGTGTGTGACTATGTGTGTGTGTGTGTGTGTGTGCTCTACGACGGATTGGCGCCTAGTCTAGGGTTGTTCC
>JAVSBV010062951.1:0-10522 GCA_033117975.1 Parotocinclus spilosoma
GTGGCTTCTTTTTTTGTAGTAAATGGAAATGTTAGGCAAAGACCTGTAGGTGGCAGTTGAGGGCTGGGGAGAAACTCAGGAGTTTTCGGGGAGTGATGTCAGAGTCGAAGAGTTTCACGGATATTACATACTGTACACGTTCTTTGGTCCGGATAAGCAAATAACATTACACGTATTTAATAGGATATGTTTCGGTACTTTAGGATTTGGTCAGAATAAGCGGCTGGTTCTGTTAACCGGTGGTCCTATTAACCGGAATCGACTGTATTTGTAAATGCTCATTACTTTATGTGAAAAATGGTAAGAATGCTACGCCTTGTGTTTCAGGTCTACAAAGGCTATGTTGAGAATAGCCATAACACTGATAATGCCTGGATGGAAACCACTGTAATAAACCTTCACTTTCAGAGTCTGATGGGTGATGGGAACGAGGTAAGGAGTGTTTTCCCAACTTGCCCCTTCAATTCTGTCTTACTCAACATTTCTCATAGCTGCCTAACATAGCTGCATAACAGTAATTAGGAATTTTAGTCTCTGGTTTCTAGCCGTCTTTTAAACAGCCTTCTTCAGGCCATGCACACATCATTTTAATTAAGTTGTAGTCCAGACTCTGTAGCCAGACTAGGAACACAAAGTTTATGTGTGGGCACAAGTCAGCTTCAGAACATGGGTCATGCCTTGATATTAAAAAATAAGATTTATATTCTATAAGATGTATGATTGGTTATTATTAGACACATGGTGGGGTGCCCCAACATTACAATTCTGTTAGTAGTATATTGTTATCTCTTGTTTTCAGTTCGCCAATGAGACTTTCCAGTGGAAAGAGGTGTGCAGCCAAACTCCAGTGGATCCACACCAGAGACACTTTTTTGCTCAAGTTGCCCAAATGTACAATGTGCACTTCTAAGAAAACAGCTACACTACATTTACATTTACATTTATGTCATTTAGTAGTTGCACACTTAATACAGTCTTACATTCCAAGCAATTGTGGGTAAAGGCCCTTGCTCAGGGACTCAACTGTGGCAGGTTGGATTTGAAACCTGGACCTTCTGGTCCATAGTCCAGTACCTTAACCACTAGTCCACCACAGTCCCACTATACTAATGTTAATGCATTTCTCAGCTCTGCCTTCACACAGAAGTTCATCACATTATGCACTTTAGGATCAAAAAGGTTCAAAATGATGGGTCCAGAACCTTGGAGGACTTGAACGCATATACTGCATGGAGCTTAAAAACAATCTATATAATATTGTAGTATATCGAGTAATAGTATTGAGTAATATCGTATTCAGAGCCACTTCTGTCTGATTTTTAAGCGAGATGGACCCAGTACTTTAGTTAGTCAAGTAGACTTTCAGCAAGGAAAAATGAAGGAAACCAACAGATCTAATGCGTTATGAAATCCTAACTGTTTATGGTGAACTGGATATTCATCAGCTATATTGTCAGTTATTTTGTGTGGAATAACGGGTTGTTGGATCATTATCTACTACGTGAACACTGAGAATCTTCACATTTCCTCTCTTAAGACTTACCAATTGGAAATATACAGCAGTCTCTGAAAACGTATTTAAAATGTTATTAGATGTGTTTTGTCTGGCTTTAGAGAAGACAGAACTTGACTGGAGTGCAAAAATACACATTCCATACAGTTCAGAACATATAGTATGTATCATGTGCTGCTGTTTATGTACTGCTGTTGGTATCGTACAGTGTAACTGTGAATACGTGGCAAATGATCAAAATGAAAGAGAAATAAAACAAAATTTTCATAAAACTAATTCAGTCTCAGTCTTTTTATATTAAATACATTCATTTATATGAAATGCATAATCTTCAATGCATGCTAGGACCTCAGTCCAACATTATGAACTACTCTGTATAGACAAAAGTCTGTGGACACCCATAATCACATCTAAAAACCTGGGTATTAGTACATTAGCAAAAAAACACTGCTTACAAAAATTAGGGGATACTTTAAAATGAAAAATCCTCTCATTTATGTGAGCAGTGTACATCTACATCTCTAATGTGCTGGCTCACTTGGTCAGATTGTCAGGGGCTCTGTTACCCATCCCCTGTGATCACAGAAAACTCGCCCCAGACCGGCCTCCCCATCCCCAGACACACCCATACCTGCATGTGACGCCTAACCCACGTGGCGTAATAATATACAATAACAATGCAGGTTAACTTTGATCAAATAGCTGAATTACAAAGGTTTCTATTTTGTTAAGCTATTTTAACTACCGTATCTAATTCCGTTTCATATACCATCTAGTGCACCTATGTAGGGATTAATAAATCATTTGGGATTACACCCATCCCTTTGATGAAAGCGTCTGCACGCAAGGGCACAGGTGTATTTAACGTCAGGAACAAAACAAGGAAGTGACGCTGGCGCTCGCGCGACTCAAGGTACAGCCGAAACCTTTTACTCATTTACTACGTAGTGCACTACACGTGAGGGTATTTCTGATTTGGGGCACAGATTTAATAAATAAGGAAAATAGATATCGGAATTTATATTGTACGCATAATATATTACTTTCTTAATGATGAACACATAGCGTTGAAATAACGTCTTATTCGCTTTGCTCCATGTAGGGGATAGGGAGTAGGGCACTATTTGGGACACAACCTCAGAATCAGAATCAGATTAAACCATCGTATTCCAGTAAACAGTCGAGCTGGATTCGGACGACGACAGAAGCAGCAGGAATTCGTCGGTAGGAATATTGCTTTGTTCGGTTTGCGTTGCTGTTTCGACAATAAACCTCCACGTACTTTACATATTTGAGGTTTATATTGACGTTTTCTCAGTAAAACGCCGGTTTCGAGGTGAATGGCGGGTGTTAAGCGTTGCTCGTTCGCACCTTAGCTTTCTGGCTTCGTCTCAAACAGCATAGCATACTAAAATGCAGCGTAGTATATAAAACAATACATGCTGATGTCCTCAATTAGTATACTATGTAGTATGTGAGTACAGTAGGGCGCAGATATCTGCAGCTGTGGCATAACACGTACAGCTACACTGTTAAATCTTTCCTGCTTTAAATGTGCGTTTAAGTTGGATATCTAATGTACACATTTATATGTAATGTTTATTTAAGATGCTGAAACACACGAAGGATACGTTGGTCGGATTCCATGTTTATCTCTCTTTTTTTGAGTAATAGGGCACTTTGTAGGGCCTGTCTGTACCATATTAAGTGCACTTGTGTAGGGTGTGAGGTACCAGTGGGATCGTTTGACTACATTGCGTTGATATTTGGCTGTCTTTATATATGATTTGTACGTTTTAAGTATAAGTAATCATCGAATAAGTGATGTTTAGATATCTCCCAGTTTCTATGCTGGTGTTTTCACCTCCCCAGCCAGTAGAATTGAGGGTAAAAGCTTGGTGCTGAAGCTGGTTGACCACCATAGCAAACGTGCCACTACCCCATGATAAGTGGGATGAGCGGTTCTGCTGGTCTTTTCCTTTAAACACTGATCATAATCTGTAGTTTCATTACTTTCCCTTTAAATTCCAGAACTATTTGATTCAATGCCAAGATTTTTGCGAAGAAGAACGTGCAAAAAATAACAGGTTTTTCTAGCTTTTTTTCCATTGATGCCGTCCTATTTGAAAGTAACACGGTACCTAAATGTTTTTGGGCACAGACAATCACGTTATGGGCGAATGTGCCACAGTGCACACTGCTGTGCCCTGGGGTGAGTATGGGGCTGCTGAGTCACAGTCCGATCAGAAGAGCCAATATCAAAAAGCCTACAATGGACATGCAAGTGTCAGAACTGGAAGGTTGTCTGGCTGGATAAGTCCTGGGTTTTTTTTGTTTTTGTTTTTTTTAAACGTGGCACAAAATGCACTGTGGGAAGAAGATATGTCGGAAAGTGGAGTGTGCTACTGTAGGTTATATTTATTTTGAACTATTTAGTTTATCCATCCACCCATTATCTAATCCACATGGGGTCACGGACCAGCCGGTTCCCACCCGGCAACTCTGGGCACAAGGGCAGGAACAACCCTGTACGGGGCGCCAATGCATCGCAGGGCAAACATACACACTTGTGCACTAAGGACCACTTGAGAGGCACCAATTAACCTAACGCGCATGTCTTTGAACTGTGGGAGGAAATCGGAGTACCTCCTCAGCCAACAGAATTATGAGGGTAAGAGCTTGTTGCTAAAGCTGGTTGACCAGCCTCCTTGTGGGAGGAACCCAGAGTACCCAGAGTAAACCCACACAGACATGGGGAGGACATGCAGACTCCACACAGTAAGAACCCAGACCAATCTTTCCTGCGGTTGAACCTTCTTGCTGGTTGAGCCACCGTACTGCTTGTTGTAGTTTGTACGTATCCAAATGTGGGGTCTGTGATGGATCAGCGCCCTGTCTGAAGGTAGTTCATGTTTTGCGCCCTGTGCTGCCGGTTCGACACCAGCTCTCCTGCGAACCGTAACTAGGATATAAGAATGAATGAATGAATATTCCTGTGTTAACAGACACTGCATTCCAGATCACCAGTTTTTTGTGCACATCTGCATGTTTATTTGACTTTACTGTGAACGTAACTTTGTGTACTACTTCATTTATCTCTGTTGTGATCAGGCACATTTCTCTTAGGAGCAACTGCACCAGACAGTACCTCATGTTTTTTAGTTTATTGCTCTGCTCTGCTGCCTTGGCCTGACTTGTAATTATAAGATGCACTAGTAGCAGCTTTTAGGATTGTACGTTCTGAGCAAAACTGAGGAAAATTATAGAGTAGTGACGCTTCATATGCTGAGTACCTATACATTGTGTTGTAGATCGTTTCGAAAAACTTGTTTGCAAATTTACCTTTCAATGTACAAAGTTGGTAACAGTAGTTCTTGTTTGTACGTTCGCTACGCGTGTAAATCACACAATAAAGGTTTAATAAACATTTAATATGTTACATAGCACGTCTCGTCTTGTAACATAGGGCATGTTCGTTTAATTGGACCAGCCGGTATCGACTGCATATTTGCTAATGTAAAATACAATTTTAATTTGATCATATAAGAAACGTGATTGCCTATGCAAGCTGTTACCTTTGTGGTGGGGTACGTTGGTGTAGGTTTATGTGATGTAATCTGTTATAGCAGGTATAAGGAAGTGTCAAATTGTTTACCAGTTTAGTTCCTTAGAGGTAAACAATTATCTATATGCTGAAGTACGATATTTCCTGTTTACTTTATGATGAGAATCTGATAATATGCATAATTTATCAGAGTACTGCTGGATTAGTTTTTGTTACTGTGTAAGTGATATGCAGTATGATGCTCTCCTGCACTCTTCCTCTTCCTAGAGATGCGTAAGGAAAATCAGTGGTCAGGATCGTGTCTTTTCGTGGCAATGTTGAGGTAGGCATACGATGGGTTTGTTCGAATGTTTAGTAAATCAGGGACAACTTGTACGATGTAGTACAATGTGAATAAAGTACCATTTATTACGTACATAATTCTCATTGAAGACAAGGATCTATAACCCTAGACGTTATTCACTCAGCCTCTAATTCAGAGTATCTTATAGTTTGTAGAGCGTTCGCTAACTGGTTTGGATGTGCACCGTCGGATGTACGATGTGCTGAATTTGTGTGAAATGTGTCTGGCTGATGGACATAGTAAAAGAAGCCGTGTGATAAGTGAAGCCTGCTGACAGTTACAAGTTGTTGCGTGCCTGTGCTGTTTGACTCTAGTTTGTACAGACACGAGAAGGGGGAAATTACAGGTCAGGCCAAATAAACAAAGTAGGCCTGTGTGTGCTGGTGTTGAGGTGAAACCATCTTCAACGACATTCTAAGCACTAATGAGTTGGTGCTGGTTTGCATTAGCAGATTGCTCACTCAGTTTAGTGCCTTTTATCACAGAAATAGATTGGATTATTAAATATCTAGATCAAGGCAAGAAGAGCATCTCACCACCACCTCCACCTCCCAACGTATGTTGATCGATCTGTGTTGTGAACGGTCAGATTTTGACTGTTGTGTGTCTGTGCGTGTGCCTGTGTGTGTTGTAATGTAATGTCAGGTAATGCCAAATAAGCATAGTCAGTTAACCTAATGCATGTCTTTGGACTGTGTTAGAAAAAGTGAGCACCTGGAGTAAACCCACATGGGTATGCAGACTCCACATAGAGGACCCAGGCCACATGGGATTAAATCCAGGACCTTCTTTATGTGAGGCAACGGTGCTGCCCACCAAGCCATCCCTCTGTCTGACAGATGCGTCATTAAAAACTAAAGGGTTGATATGTGTTGTACTAATTGCTGGTTCTCAGGGGTCATCTATCAAATACAAATAATCTGATGTGATTTATTATTTTTATCTAGTCTGAACGAGCTTTGTTGGGAAGTAACAGGATTTTTACTTCTCCTATGACTCAGCACTTTCTGCTGTGATAAAATAGCCAAACGGGACTCTTTCCTTTTTACATATTGTGTCGACTCAGTAGAAATTCACTCTCTGCAGGCAAGCTGTTAGAGAAATGCAGGTAGCAGGGTGCAGGCGGGACGCCAAGGAGCGGCCCCAGTCACTAACCAGCAGATCTGAGAACTACTTTTTTTACATACAGAACCAGACAAACTTTAATGCAGGGTTGATCCTTATCCAAATCTGACAGATTTTCAAACAGCACACTCGGGTGGCCAGGCACCCAAGCATTTCCCGTTTGCTGAACTAATCCCCTTATGGGTAGGGCTGTGTACTGAAATTTGGTAGCCAAAATGCACCCAAACCACTTGATTGTATTCATTACATTTGAAGGAAGAATAAAAGCTATGAGACAAGACAAATATTAGCCATATTATCAGCTGGACAGGTTTTTTACATGTGTAAAAAACATGTGCTTTTTACAATGTGTAGCGCTAATAGCCACCATACCCTGTCAAAACACTTACCTTTTGTCTCCTTACACCCTAAAAATCAAATTTACCCTTAACACATTCTAACTTTCATCGTCAAATTGAAATTGTTTAACATTTTGAATTAAAATGATTAATTATTAAAGTTATTAAAATATGATATACTGGTTTGGAGCAGGCCATTTAATGCAACCAGTATAAACTCGCTCTGGTACAATGATCGTTTTCCAGATGTCACACCACATCAGCTTGTAGTGGCTTTATTTCTTTAGAATAATAACCAGCTGAGGAACGACTTCTTGAGTTTTTTTTTTAGGGGACTCCACTACTAGCAATGGCAATACATTAAAATGTACCATAGTTTGAAAAATGCTTTCAAAGTTGCTCCAGGATAAAGCTGTGTAAACGTATAAGTAAAAAAAATAATGTGGAACATGCACAGCGCCACCAACACCTTTCCTAAATTTGGTTGTTCCTCCAAACTGGATGATCAAGTCGTCAGAATACCGAGGAAATCTACCAAGAGGTGAGTGGTAACGTCTGTGCGTCTCACAAGCTTTACACAAAGCTGGCAGCTTCAGCTGGAAAAATAAAATGCGTCACCACCCAAAATATACCGTACCTACTATGAAGCATTGTGTTGGCACCGTTGTGTTGTGGGCCCGTTTTCCTTCAGCAGGAGCTGGGTAATTGGTCAGGACAGAAGGGAAAATGGATGTTGCCAAGGACAACAATTCTTGAGGAAAACCCGTGGCCCTCTGCTCCACATCTGACAACACACGACAATAAACACAGAAACCCCTATAAATAATAAATTTTTTATATATATATATATATGTATGTATAAAAAAGCATCATGTACTAAGTAGTTACTATAGTACTACTATTTTAAACAGAAGCCACACAAAAGGCAGTTTATAGACTGGAATGATCTGATTCTTCTTTTCTCTTCTTATGTACCCCCTCCCATTCTCATTCCCTGCAGGCTGTTAGTGTCTCTTTTTCCTGCTGAGTGACATTTTAGTAATGATGCTGTGTGTCTCCTCTTCTCCCCAGGGTCAGAGCCACGTAGGGCTGTCTGTGAACTTAATTTCCTGTCTATTAAGTAATCATGAATGTGAATGCAATCCTGAAACATGAATGACAAGTCTATAAACGTATAGCTCAAGTTTATCTACACCTTCACATTGCACTTGACATTTAATTTGATCTGCTTACAAAAAAAAACCACACGAGCCCAGTGAAGTATTTTTAGCATTGTCTCAAAGGCATAAATTATATAAAATATATGTGTTGCGACACAAGTCAGAAAGGTAAGCCAATCCTAATTGCTTCCATTTAATGACCAATTCATTGCAATTTTTTACCATTGCTCTAAATTGCTAAATTATTACAAGTTAAGTTAATATAACCCATATTATATATTATATGTCTGGGCCAGTCATGAAACTCTTGTCACTACGTCTGGAGCAAATCACTATTATAACTGGACATAATCGTCGATCAATCAATTTATTTATACAGCGCTTTTTACAATGGAGCATTGTCTAAAAGCAGCTTTACAACAGTATATTATCTAAAAAAAGGCCAATCCCAGTTTGAGCAAGCGTATGGCGACAGTGGAAAAGGAAAAACCCCTTTATTTAGGAGGAAGAAACCTTGAGGGGACCAAGACTCAGAAAAGGGACCCATCCTCTATGGACGGCATGGATGTTAATTATAATAATTATATTATTTTACTTAATTAAAATGTAAAATAAGTCAAAGGTAGATTTAAGATAAGACACCAAATTACGGTGTGATCCAGTGATGGTGGGACAGGGCGGGGGGAGGGTCCTCCGCTCCGAGAGAAGAGACCGAAGCACCTCAGGAAAAAACAAAAAGTGCAGTAAACATTTGGAAATACTATTCAAAAGCCTGAGTAAATAAATGTGTTTTTAATTGAGATTTAAACATTGAGACTGTGTCCGAGGCCCGAACAGAAGCAGGAAGACTCATCCAAAGCTGTGGAGCTTTAGAAGAAACTGCTCTTCCACCAGCCATGATCTTTTTAATTCTAGGAACTATAAGTAACCCTGCCTCCTGTGAACCAAGTGAACGTTCTGGGTTATAGTGCTTCATAAGTTCACTAAGATACTCTGGAACCAGACCATGAACCTAAGATTGAGACTTAACTAAAGAAAAATTGTGGCTTTTTTGGCTTTTATTTCGTATATAGATTTGTAAATAGTATTTTTTTTGTTGCTTTTTTATGTGCTATTAGGAGTTGTCATTGTTTTTTTTTTTTCTGTTACATCCCATGACCTTTTGGGGCACACCTACCCTCACCCGGCAGTAAGGTGTGACAGTATGTTTAGCTCTTTTTTGTAGAGCAAGTTCCATTTTTTAAGTCCAACAGTGAGATGCTGAGACAACAGGATGTTATGTCACTAAAACACTGCACCATCCTTAGCTCTAAGGCTGCTCTGAGGATGCTTTGAGGATGCTGTGTGTGGGAATTTTTGGAAAGGACAGCAACAGTGACCGATACAAGTCAATCCCTTGATTGATGGACACCTAGGAACGATGAACACAAATCTCCTTAAGAATTTAGTAAACGTCCAAGGAAAGATGAATGAAGGAACATGATAAAACATTGTTAATTATAGAAAACAATGCATATCAATGGCAAATGTTTGCATGTTAGTAAAAGTGCTAATGAATTTGATCAGTAGTGAACTATGTTAAATGTCAATGTTAAATTTGTTTCTGATGCGCTTGCTGATTTGGGTTGGATGTTGGTATATGCTGGAGAGATGAGATAATTTGTGTGTGTGTGTGGTATGCTCTACGCCCAAGGGGGCCTCTGATTTTCAATTTGCTTCCCATTAGGGATCAAGCACATCAGGCCAGAAAGAGTGTACGAAAGCCTCATTAGCGTGTCCCTTGTCTCTCTCCTCTCATCACCACTTCTTTCAAAATTCTTTCTTTTGTTCTTTCCCGCTTTCATTTACAAATTGGTATGGATGAGCCACACTAAAATGTTTAGTATCATGATAACGAGGATTAAATTAAATGTAATGGGGTGATGGAGGGCCTAATGCATTGTTGTCATAGAGACGCTCCGTAAAAGCTTGTCAGCCGATGTTGAGCGGTGATTGCAGCCCCGCCTCCGCCATTGGTGCTGCCAATCAAAGGCCTGCTTGCGTACAGTGAACGTGCTAAAATGGAGATCTCTTTTTCGAACTTTGAGTTCCGAATCGATTTGAATGGCGCTGCTTCAGAGTGACACAAAACAACACCGATTCCACGTTTAATTTGAATGCTTTTAGTCCTAAGTGACTTCTAAGAGAAGCATAGTTCAATTCAATTCAATTCGCCTTGCATTGTCTCAAAGCAGCTTCACAATATGACACTGTATTAAAAGGCCAGTCCCAAATTGAGCAAGCCTAGGGCGACAGTGGAAAGGAAAAACTCCCTAAAATGGTTGGAAGAAACCTTGGAAGGAACCAAGACTCAACAGGGGACCCGTCCTCCATGAGTGGCCTAGATGTTAATTAAATAAATACCAAAAGTATATCAAATTACAGCAAAACCAGGTCAATAAATAAATAACAAATTAATAATAAAAGTTAAATTAGTAA
>JAVSBV010062962.1:0-10521 GCA_033117975.1 Parotocinclus spilosoma
CCTTCTCTCTCTCTCTCTTTCTCTCTCTCTCTCTGTCTCTCTCTCTCACTCTCTCCTCTCTCTCTCTCTGTCTCTCCTTTTCAGTCGTGCGGCTCCCTCAGCCGAGTTTTCAGTGGACCGAACTCGTCACCTCATGTCGTTCCTGACTATGCTTGGTCCGAGTCCTGACTGGAATGTGGGATTGAGTGCAGAGGATCTGTGTACACCAGAGTGTGGCTGGGTGCAAAGACTCACCAAAGACCTGCTACCCTGGGATGCCGGAACAGACAGCGGCCACACCTACGAGGTTAAGCTCACAACACATCACAACATACACACCACCATATGCACCTATACTGTACACCAATATACACTGCCAACCGTGTAAGGCCATAGTAGACAGACTAACACGAGGTGTATTGGCTCTGGATCTTAGGGGCTGTCCATGCAATGCAATGTAAAACCATATTCTGACATTACAAAGGCATGGTCATAGAGGAAGAGAGTACGGGTACTGGCCTGCCTGCAGTCCTGACTTAAAACCAGTAGCCCAAAACTGTTGCTCATGGGACAAAAAACACCTGAAACACCAAATCCGTAGTGCCAAAATGTCTTGAAAGGTCTTGTGAGAAGATTACAAAGTGGTAAATGCTTTACAATCTCAACCTTTTTTTGGAACATGTTGCAATGTCTTGGGTTAATAATGCCTGCAATTAAATAGAAATCAGAATCACTGCTTTGTTTTTTAATTTCCATGCCATCTTTTGTAAGAGCTCCAGCAAACAAGGCCACTTGGCCACTGATGTGGAACAGAAGAGTGAACAGGTGACTCTCAGAGCAGTGTGACTGAAGCAGTGCTATAAATCACTCAAAGAGGGAATATCAGCAGCAGAACGAACCATGCAGATGGATATGAAATGTGGGAGCCTCTGACAGATGGCCTCGGGCAATGACACTCTCTGTGTCTTTCTCTCTCTCTTTCAGTCTCCGAATAAACCCAGCATCCCTCAGGAGAGAATACGAGCCCTCACCAGCCTCGATCATCCCCAGAGCCCCTTCTACGACCCCGCAGGAGCCCCCATTACACCACTGGCTCGAGTGCTGGTGGAGAGAATAGCCAGGAAGGTAGTACTCGAGCTGCACCATAGTATGGGCTTTGTTCACAGGGACAATTTAGTTTCTCACAAAATTGCACTTCTTGTTATTTGATTCTAATAATGTAATAGAGAAATGGCTGTGCAGCTAAGTCAATTTTCTCCTTTTGTCAACATTTTTTTGTGGACAAAAGGCGAATCACGGCTCTCGGCGCACATCCTGAGCTCTTCCAGCCTGAAACTGCATGTGTTTTCAAGATTACACGGCGGGCCTGATAACAGCGCTAATGAAAAAATGCTAAGAAAAAGTCAAAAGCACTGTGGGATATGTTCATGAAAGTGATGAGTACTTTATATTGTGATTAGCTGTATACCGCAACGTTGTGTTTGCCTACGAAACTCTTATCTGTAAAGAAACATGTGTAGTTTAAAAAAACAATTGGATAGCAGAGACTAGTTGGTTTGTGAAGGCCAAATACATGACTTTGAGCCTGAGTGATGGATGTGTACTTAATCCGAGGTCCTAATGATGTCATGGTAAGTAAAATAATGGGAGGTGAGATGTTCCTTCTGGCCTCCTTTTTTTGTTAACTATAGATGGGTGTTATTTCTTTCTAGTAAAACCAATTCAATTTGTCATTCATTGTTAAGAAATTGGAATCATGTGTGAAATTGGGTTAGATTTACACAACAGAACACTCAAGATCATGTGCTATTGCGAAGTTAGTTCTGTCCTCGGAGTCTGATTGGTTGAGAAGTGTTCTGAGCATAATGATATTTGTGATTACGGCACGGCTTTTTAGCACTAAAACGACATCACTTTAATGATGCACAGCCAAGAAACGACAGGCTTTATGCAAAATTGTGCTCGCTCTGTCTATTAGCCATCGCGATACAAAAACGCTCATGTTAAGGTCACTCCCCCACCCTTCATCTTGCCCTGCTTCTTTCCTGCTTGTTAACATTTAAAGGTACAGACACAGAAATGGCACATTGTAAGCAAAGCTCATTGTTGGACTGGCTGAAAGTGGTTATAATTCTGCACCAAGGCTGAATTTTGGGAAAGAGACTTCAGACACAGTATTACTGCAATCACTAAGTCCATATAATAGCATTAATAGCAGCATGTCATGGGACCTTTAATGGCTGTTCCCTTTTGCACTTTGCACTTCCATCAGCCATCAGGGCATCAGGGATCCCAAAGCGTGGCAAGGACTTTTGGACATTTTCCCTTGCCAGCCTGAGAGCTAATATGTATAGAAGTAGTCAAAACATGATGATTAAGTGACACTACGTTCCTTATTTAGTCTGTATCTGTTCTGGGCTTTTTCCCACAAGCCTTGCTGGAATGATTGATATGTCGTGAGTGTTAGTGAGAGCAGCTGCCTCGTGTTACGTGCTGATGGAACTGCGAAGTCACGCACAGTTCATCCGTCCAAGCAAGCTTAAGCACCGAGGATAACCTTAATGTCTGAAAAGCATACCGACATTACACACAAATTTAAAAGGACAAAACATTCATCATATCTAAGATTTTCTTCTCCACCCACTTTCTTTCTTTCAATTCTGATTTGGCATGTAGTACTGACTCTGTGAATGCAGATGTTCAGTGTCTGTGTTAGCACTGGAAAACATTTCCTCTTCTGTTGTTTTGAGCCCTGTGCGATAAAAACGAGGAGGTAGTTAACAGTCCGAGCCAGACAGAGATCTACAGAATACTTGTATAACTTTTATATATACACCTGGATGTATTCAATTAATACTATTAACACACTTCCTGAAACTGCTTAATTCATTCCATCCTATTCAGCCACTGATAATTTTAGTAATACAAGTAATAACAATGATAAGGTCAACTTAAAAATAAGGTAACAAACAAAAAAAAAGCTTTTTTGTTACATTGACAGAGGGTCAATACATATTAAATATTGACCAGGGGGTTAAGGGGTTCAAGTCTCAGCACTGCCTTAGCTGCCACTGTTGGTCGTAATGTAGTGCCCTCACTTGCATGGATTGCTTGTGTTTCTGGAGTTTCCACCACTGTTAACTCACTGCCCGCTTTATTAGAGACATTCACTTTATTGCTTTACCTTGCAGATGTAAAGTCAGAGACAGCAGATCAGCTGTTGTTGCACAGTTCATGTTAATCATCCTCTAATCCTTTATCAGGGTTTGCAGGATGCTGCATACAGGACACTAGAAGCTGGATTGCGGTAGTGGTTTACATTTAAATTTACATTTATGTTATTTAGCAGACGCCCTTATCCAGAGCGACTTACAATTGTTTTATACAGTCTTACAGTCCAAGCAATTGTGGCTTAAGGGCCTTGCTCAGGGACCCAACTGTGGTAGAGGTGGGATTTGAACGCTGGACCTTCTGGTCCATAGTCCAGTACCTTAACCACTAGGCCACCACAGTCCCTGGTTAAGGTACTAATCTGAGGGTTCAGGGTTCAAATCCCACCTCTGCCAAGCTGCCACAGTTAGGTCCTTAAGCAAGGCCCTTAACCCACAATTGCTTAAATTGTAAAACTGTATTAGTCACATGTCGCTCTAAATGAGAGTGTCTGCTAAATGCTGTAAATGTAAATGAACATTTTCAACGCAGGTGTTTAAAACCTCCAGCAGCACTGCTGTATCTGATCCACTCATACCAGCACAACACATACTAACACACCACCATATCAGTGTGAGTGCAGTACTGAGGATGATCCACCACTCTAATAGTACCTGATCTGTGCTGGTCCTGTGGGGGTCCTGACCATTACAGAACAGAGTAAAGGGGACGAACAAAGTATATAGAGAAATTGATGGACTACAGAACTACTAGGTGCAGTAACCACTAAAAGGTAAATAAAGAAAAAGCAGAATAGAAATGGAAAAATATAGAATATATAAGATTTATTTGACAGTACTGTATGTTTGCAGTTTTTGACTCATCTTTAATCTTTCAAATTTCACTATTCTAGAACTGGAAGTGACTCTTATAGAAAAGCAAACAAAATAAATGTAATGCATTAAAGCACCGTAAAATGTATAACGTAACATATACAGTCACTGGTCAAAAAATTACGTAGCAAGGAGTTGTGAGAATCGATTCAAGCTATTTCTATGAATGTTATGTAAATGATTACATATGGAAGGAAAGTTTATTTTGTATCATCTCTATAAACATTTACAATTATGTTATTTAGCAGACGCTCTTATCCAGAGCGACTAACAATTAATACAGTCTTACAATCCAAACAATTGTGGGTTAAGGGACTTGGTCAGGGACCCAAATGGGGAGGTTGGATTTGAACCCTGGACCTTCTGGTCCATAGTCGTAGGTTGCCAAAGCTGAAGTCCAAGTAACCAAGATGTTAACCAAGATCAGAACCTTTAAATCCTGTAAATTGAGACCCTCCATGGGTCAGACTTCAAACTGATATTTGGGGAATTCTTTAACTAATTGTTCATTTATTCGTTCTTTTTTTTATCCATTTAATCCTGGTCAGGGTCTGGTGCCAAGCTGGTGGCACAGGGCACTAGACAGAAACAACCATAGACAAAGTGGCACAGCATGGCACTGTTTAGGTAGTAAGATACCTGTAAAAGTAAAAGCCCAGAGCATCACTTAGTGTCAAAGTCATGCCACCTGTCATTGGTTTAATGGCTGATCGGTTTATTTATAGATGAGGCCAGACTTTTTTAATTGCTTATTCCTCGGATGTCCCTACTTAAGAATCTGATGAGGAGAAAGAAAATAAAATTAAAATAAATCTTTATTTTTCAGCACTTTTCAATTTCTTGAGGACTAAAAATAATGTTTTATTTAAAAATTAAATTTATTTAACCTACAATTAAATTAAAGTCAATGTGGCAAAAAATTAAATGAACAGAAGAAAACAGTTGGCTCTCATCTCCGGTGGATAGGCAGATCCCTATATATATATATTTTTGGTATTCTTCAAATATGATCCTCTGTGGATCTGCGAAACAAGCAATAAAAAAAGTCTGGCCTGATTTAAAATATTGGTATATGGTTGTGTTGCTGGATTGCTGCACACAGTCAGTGTTGTATCACCATGCTGTGTTTGCCGTCTTCTTAAGGGAGAACAGTGCAACACGGTTCCTGATACAGTGGACGACATTGTGGCCGACATCGCCCCGGAAGAGACAGCGGAGGGTATGTGGAGTCTAGCTTTCTTATCTACCTTTGTGAAATCACATGTATTAACTAACTACAAGACAGTAAGCACGATTGCCATTGTGAAGCTCCAGAGATAGCTTGGTTGCTGTGATAAGCTCTTACACAGGACCATGATGTACGATCGAGATGCACATTAGTTCCTCTGTGCTAATTTACAGTCCTAGTGAATTGGTGCCATTTCTGTCCGAATGATTCAGCTGCTTAGAAATAGAGTGAAAGGAAAATCCAGAGGAGCGCGTGATCATTTGTCGAAGCCATTTGTTGTTGAGAATTTTTCAAAATGCTGCCTTCTGTTCTGTTACCCACTTGCCAAAAACAATGGAAACAGTTTAAAAGTGTGATATTTCGGAACTAACTACAGCATGTGCAGTGTAACACCCCAAATCAGAGAAAGCTGGGCCGGTATGGAAAATACAAATAAAACAAACAAGCACAGTGTTATGGAACGGACTGAGTACCCAAGGATGCGGGGACGGGGGTTAACGCGACGTAGGGGTCGAACGGGGAAGAACTAAGGAGGCAGAGCAAAAAGCTCTCCAAAATCCAAAAAGGAAAATGACACTTAGGGGCACGTCCCAAATCGGGCGACGTTCCG
The DNA here is from genome assembly GCA_033117975.1 of Parotocinclus spilosoma. Classification (NCBI taxonomy): domain Eukaryota; kingdom Metazoa; phylum Chordata; class Actinopteri; order Siluriformes; family Loricariidae; genus Parotocinclus; species Parotocinclus spilosoma. Next base: position 5,861 of record JAVSBV010062962.1, read on the forward strand.
TGCCTCCTAAGAGCTGGGGGGCGAGCGTGAGGCTCTTAGGGCACTAAGAGTGCCGGAGAGCGGCGTCTTCGGGGTGCGTCTCAAATGGGGCGACGCAGTGCGAAACCGAAACGCCAGGGGGCGAGCGTGAGCTCGAAAGTGCAGCAAGCGCGAGTAGGAGCCGCTTCGGGTGCGTCCCAAATCGGTAGACGTAGCGGAGACGAGCGGAGAGAACCGCGGGAACGCGTAAACGGAGGCTAAGCCTCGGGAAAACCCTGATATTTATTCCCTATCAATAAATTAACCTCAGGGGTTCCCCCCTTACCCACCCGTCGGCGATATATGCCCCGGGGTGTCACCGGCTAACCGTAATGGCGGACGCGGACGAACGTTATGGACGTGCGCGCGGACGATGGAGCTTACGTTTAAATAACGTGAGCTCCAGGTGATCCTAATCACGTCGTCAATCACAGAGAGGAATATAATCCTGCTTCAGTGAACGCTCCGTAACGTTGAACCGGGAGGACGGCGGGACGGACGAGGAGCCGCGGTGAGTCGCCTAACATTGTGTGTCTTGATTTGGGACTTGACTAGGGACTTGAGTATCAAGACTTGAGACTTACTTGCAACTTAGTGACTTGTTCCCATGTCTAAAAATTCGTAATGCAACTCTAATTCATAGCTCCTCAAGTTCCTGCAAGTTGTCTATGCAATGATCCAGCAGACCATATTTAGATCCCTAAATCATAATGCTCTGAAAATGATTTGCCTTCTGGTTAATATCTACAGCACCCGTCCTCACCCATGGATCAGAAAAGCTACCATTCTTAGATGATAAGGACTATGACATGCCTCTCCAAGACACTGCCTCTTTTTAAACGGCTGCTCTAGCATCACCAAAGTCAGCTGAACCCTCCAAAAGGGGGGCCACAGATCCTTCCCACTCACCTCTGAGTTAAAACTGACCCACTCAACTCTGTATCTGATGAATGGCATAGTGGGAAAAAAATTGCTGCAGTGACCCTTTCTAGACCAGTCTGTGAATGCAACTGTAACAAAACAATACAATGATAATAAACTTACAAACTTGTGCTTCGAACTACACGTCAATAAATATTATCCCAATCTGATTTTAATTAAGCCAAATGCTTTATGAACCATTTTCCCTCCTTCTCCTTCATTTTTGGCCTGTATTCTATGGCAATTGTCTCTTAAAGGGACTGTGAAATTCGACAGCAGAACCATGAAGTGACCAAACTACCATCAACATCCGTAGTAGAACTATGAATTAATTTCTGGTCAGTTCAAAGTCAACCAAGCTTACAATTGTACTATGAAATTTGACCGTGGAACCATGAAGTGGCCAAATTACCATCAACAATTCATAGTAGAACTGTGAACTTTATGGTCAAACTGTAAAAAATCAAGCAATTTCCAGTTTTACTATGAAATCTCACAGTACGTTTTTTTTTCTGAAGCGAATCTCCAATCGGTGTTTATTCATTCTCTCACATTTTCCCTTTCACACAGATGAAGAATTCCATTGGCATGCACTGAGAGCAGAGATAAAAGGGTTATGTCTCCAGAGGAGAGAGAGAGATGTAGTGATGGAGAAGGAATAGGGTAACAGGGGGGCACAGTAGCAGATCAGTGGATTAATTTGCACTTAGATTGGAGTTGAAGACCAGAAACACAAGGTAGCCACTACTGTAGACCCTGCAGCTTTTATGATGATCATGTGTGTGTGTGTGTGTGTGTGTGTGTGTGTGTGTGTGTGTTTAGTAAAATATACTCACAGGCATGGTTTGACTTCCATGGAGGCCACTGATTGCTGACTGAGCTTCGGTGTGTGTGGAGAACTTAACAAAGGCACAGCCTGCAGGACACACAGACAGAAATAAGAATAAGAATGAAATCATGAGCAGTGCACTCGATTGGCAGCAGTAGAGAGTCGTGTCTCATGTGGCCGCTACACCAGTGACTCGGGATTGGACACAATCACAGCTTCTGTGATGCTTCAGCAAAAAGAATTATGTTCACCAGCAAAAATAAGCACGACACGTAAAATAAAAAGGCATAGCATGAAGAGACTGAATCTGAGAATCAGTGTCTATGCTCTGCTTTATCCAGTATATGTATTTTTGCAAAAAATAAAAAAACAAAACCATAACACAGGAACAGAAACTTTCCAGTTTGATTGGCAGGACCCTCGCCTAGTTCTCCACACTGGAAGGGGTTGTCCAGTGGTTTGAGTTGGAACTGTTGGAAACGTAAGCAATGACCTGAAGACTTCAGATTGTGTTATGTAATCACGTGTATGACTTACAACTGATATAATCTTACAATTCACGCGATGGTGGGTTAAGGGCCCAACTGTGGCAGCTTGGCAGAGGTGGGATTTGAACCCTGAACCTTCTGGTCCAGAGACCAGTACCTTAACCACTAGGCTCCCACAGTCCCGTGTTAAAGCAATGTTTTAAAGCAATGCTCCAGATTGCTGGAGTGTAACGACTACATTTCTTCAACTATAACTGTATTTATGCTGTTGTATAAGTATTAGAATAAGTATTTAAGTAAATTATATAATACTGTATTTTGGAGAACACAAAACATAACAAGCAACCGAATGAGCACTAGATAATCCCAAACGGGACAAACGCCGAAACGTCCGGGATGTTCGGGAGAAGTGTGCTTGTTCATAGCTAAGAGATATCTCGAACCGTGCACCCGGTGCCCCCGATTTTCTGGCACAAAAATCCCATAAACAATGAATAGTGCTGTTTTTAAACTGCTGTAGCTCGGTCAATATTTAAGCTATAAACACGAAAATCGGAACAGTCGAACCTGGCTGGGATGTCACCGGCCAATGTTAATTTTCAGATTGATCCGAAGCTCTGTTCACTTTTTATCACTCTTTAAAAAAATCACCCCATTCATTTTGAATGGCCCAACTCTAGTGGAATTCTCACGCACTCTAGCAAAACTGACACACAAAGCTGCATTTTCTAGTTAATAGATGACTTTTTAGCTCTAACAGTCAGTATAGAAGCTTCAAATTACATCTTGGGATTAAATATTAAATAAAAGCAAGACTTCTGTCCTCAAAGTAATTCATATGAATGAACGATGACACAGTCCAGAGTGTTCGTTGATCAATCATCAAGTCCATTCAAAAGATTAATGTATGATAAGAAAAATGCGTTTTAGTGTTTCGGGAATAAACTTATATTGTACTGAAATTGCTTACTATTTAGCTTGTTTGCTTAAGGTAATTAGATCAAATAAAAACACTGCTTACTTTGAACTAATTCCTGAATTGAAGAAATTGTTTAGTTAATCTTTTTTCATTAATTAATTAACCGATATCAAGCCTAGATGTTAAATCACCTGAACAAACTTAAACACGTAACCCAGTAATGTTTTCCTCTTGTTTATAGTTGTATGCATTTTTGCTTTACGACTGTTTTGCTCACACTATCTACCTGATCGGGGGAAATCTAACATGAAGTGTAAAGACGGGGGCGAGAGTCAAGAGTCCCTGCAGAGTGCCATCTCACGCCTTTTCTCATGCAATCGGTTTGAGCTCTCAGACCCGCCTACACTGTTCTTGACAGCAGCTCGTGGGTGTGTGAGTGTGTCTGTGTGAGTCTGAGAGAGTCGATGGCATGGAATCTGAATGACATTGGTGTCCAGCTGCGAGGAGGTTACTCAAGGAGGGATTCTGCCACATTAGTGTCAAGGATTTACGTCAATAAGCTCCACGCTGGAACATCAGTGTGATGCGTGTTTCTCAATCGGTGTAAAAAAAATCTGTGACCAAGAGAGAGTAGAAGCATATCTCTGATGCGTGTTAAATCGGCATGATGCGTGGGAGAGGGCACGTCGTACGTCAACGTGATGCCAAATGCCTTCACAAATATAAAAGGATCTGACTTTGTTTTACCTTGTGAGGAAACATGAACTGCTAATCTATTTTCTTCATGTGGCTGAGGTTAATATTAGGGTTAGCTGTAGGAGCAATTAGCTCTAGTAATATTATGTTAATAATGTTATGTCCCCACAGCGATAGAGAGACAAACCTGTCCTGTGTCCATGTGTGTAGACAGAATGACAGGGTGAAAGGGAATGTGTAAACGACAGCCCAGCTGGAGTCCATCCGCATGATGATCTATTTATGGGTGAGATTGTGTTCAGAGGAAAGAGCTTGAGCATGGCTTATGAGTTTTTCCGCCTCTGAAAACCTCATTACAATTACAAAACCATGCCTGTGAGAATAACAACAGACACACGCATGTGCACAAGTGCACGTTTCCATTAAAACCAAGCCCATTACTTCTAATCTAAATCTAGTCCTCAAAAACAGGGCATTTTATTAAGTTTAGTTATAATTAAAATGAATATTGTTCATGATGTGTATTGTTCATGTTCCTACTTCAATGGCTTCTGCCCTCATTAACATTAGCTCGCGTGCAATTATTATTACTATTACTAGTTTTGTAGTTTACTAGATCCGAGTAAATGACTGAGACTGGCAGAGGCCAAGACCAAGACTAGATTCAGATTAATTTGATATATATATATATTATATATAATATTAGTCAATTTCGGTTAATGGGACCAGCCGCTTATTCGGACCAAATCCTAAAGTACCGAAACAAATCCTATTATATATGTGTAATGTT
>JAVSBV010062993.1:0-10518 GCA_033117975.1 Parotocinclus spilosoma
CATACATCACTCTCGTATCACACATGCTCCGTCCGTACCGAGCTTACAGCACCAAAATATCCTACACATTGATTAGACACAACAGCTATTTACTGTAAATCGTAATATTTCATGTTTTATAACATTCCTTTATTGTTAGAATTAATATTTTTATAGATTTTGTGATTTTTTTTTCAATGTAAAAGTTCTGCAAAAACCCGCGAAACAGCGAAAATCCACAATATATTTTTTCCATTCATATTTTTGGAAAACCCACGATGCACCGAGTCCACGAAAGGTGAGCGGCGAAGTGGCGAGGGAACACTGTATTGCCACTTTGACACATAACGATATATGCATTTCACTGTGTCCACTTTTATTGATTTAAATATGTACAACAAACATCCACAACTATTTAAAAGCAGTTTTATGTAAAATATAGAGGTTTTACAAATTTATTATATGTAGCCAGCTGCTAACTGAAATAGGAATAATGACTGATTCATGTACACAGGTGTGGTTTTCCTTCTTATCACATTAAGTGCATATAAACATATTTTAGAGTTATCTGATTATTTTTATACATACAGTATGTCTTATGGACATTGAAAAAAAGAACTTTCTTTGGTTTTCTCCGACTGATCCCTGACAATGCCATTTTTCAAATACAGACTTTCATTTGCATTGCATGTAATGAAGAACTGCTTTGTCTGCTGCCTTGTGTCTTCATCGCTTCTCATATATCTCCCTCTCACTCTGTCTCTTTCTTGCTAGGGGCTTAATTAGTCTGTTCTCCTCCTCCTGAGGCTGCTGCTCTTACCCCAAGAGGACTTGGTCTGATCTACCAACTCCTCCTGCAGGTCATGATTAATGAGCTCTCATTGCTGTAGGTCTTTGCTTTGGTGCTGTTGCAGAATGAACATAGAAAACATCTGCTTTCTCCTTTGGTTCAGACAGTGGCTACACCATAGCTGACGATGTGGCTAGGTTGTAATAGAATTTACTTTTGGTGTCTGTAAAAATTAGGACTCTCAGCTTAAACTGGAGTATTTCTTCACCCTACACATGTCACTTGCTGACCAAAATGCATAATCATTAGCAAAATAAGGAGCAAATGACAATCTGAAGTGCAGAGATCATCATCAGCAATGTAAATGGGGACTTAGTAATTAAGAAAAAGTCAATCATTGCAGTAATCTATAGAAACGGTGGTCAGCAGTTGAAGCGGCTTTTCCAGATCTAGCAGCTTAGTGCCGCCGTGCAATTGATGCAGAGGTCAAATAATGTAGAAGGGATCAAATTCAAACCTCTAAACTTTCATAGAACAGAGTCTGTAGTTGCTTTGCGTTTGCTATAATACACTAAATTAAGAAGAATCTCATATAATTTCTGTCTACTTATTTTTTTTTATCGTTTGCTGCATATGAACATAGATGCATAGCTTGTAGCTCTTAAAAGCTCTTGTAACTCTTGTAGCTGTTTTGAGAAACAATATATAATAATAAAAGCGACTCAAATTTAACTTTCACCCCAAAGCTAGTCAAACTGCCGCAATGTTTCTCAATATATCTAGCTTTTTACGTGAGCTATGAGGAAGGTATAAAAGTTAATGTTCCTGTTATTTTTAATGGTCAAGGTTGCAGGGTCTGGAGCCAATCCCTAGAGCTGACAAAAATGGGTACAGACAAAAGTGGAGGAGACACCAATCCATCACAGGACCAACTAACCACAGCACCCAGTTTCCGCAAGACCATTCTGGGGTTTGACTAGTTGGGTCATCAAGAACTAATGTTTCTTAAACCACAACCAGTGCTTAAGTAATGTCAAGGGATGCATTGGTAACATCAGCCGATGAGGTTTAGGGCAGAGTATGTTACTAGTATTCATCATTTTTTTTTAAATATAATAAACAAAGTCTGTAATTCTTAAAAGCAAAAACAATGATTAATCGTGAAAACTTAATATCCCTTTCTGCAGCTTTATTTGCAAATAATACATTTAAAATAATGTAGAAACCTGAATTAAAGTCTATCTATGATGGCTTGTTCCTGCCTTGTGCCCTGAGTCCACCTGCTAAACATAGACTTTCCCACAACACTGACCAGGATTCTGCAGATGAGAAAATGAACATATGAATTACTGTGTGTAAGACCATGGCAGAAAATGGATTCTGAAATGCAGATCGTGCTTAATTGTGTTTGGCATGTAAACCCACTAGTCTTCATGTATATATACAGTTTATATTACGTATATCATCAAAGCTAAGTATCAGAATAACTGAATGATAAATGGTGACCTGTGGAAAAGCTGGCCAAAATAACCATGATCTTTAAAGCTTAGATGCTTATCATAAATCACTTTTATTGACTCACTTTTTCATTGACCATTAATAATTATGGTTGTTAGAAATGTGTGACGGGTGTCTCACTGCGGAACAGTGCCTTAAAGTTTTCTAAAGTGAATCCATCAGTCAAATGTGGGCAAGGTACCCAACCCAGTGGAACAGATCCCTACAAACACCAGACATACTTTGTATCATACACATTACAAATGTGGCTGCATTGAGTCCTGCATGAGTTTCCTCCGACAACCACAGTTTCCTCCCACATTCCAACGGCATTGATTGCCTTGTTCATTGCTTAATTGGTGTTCCTAAAGTGCCCTTATTGTGTGAATATGGGTAGGAGTGTGTGAGTGTACTCTGTGATCTATGTTGGACTGGCACCCTGTTTGGGGTTGTTCTTGCCTTGCGCCCTGTGCCACTGGCTAGGCAACACGACCCTGAATAGGATACGTTAATAAGGAAATGTGTGAATGATTGGATTCTGCAAATTTGCATTTACAACTGATTATAGCAAGCAGCATGTGAATTGCATCAAACTGCGTATGGTTTTTTTGACTCGTTAGTCGTTATTCTTCACCTACACCTCATTTCACACCTCATTTACAGGGATAGCTGTTTAAATCTCCCAGCCTTAATTAATTATTTTTTTCCTGCAAGATTTAAAGTACCATGTTACTTTGCTTCTCATTACATTGTCCTCTTGTAAGGCTGTTTAACCTTGAAAATGAATTGCCCTCAACCCCTGCCCTGTGTATAGCTCAACTTACCTGCATCAGATAAGTAAAGGATAATGCAGGGGAATCTGCTGTGTTAAAGAAAAGAACAGAGGGGGCTTAAATAGCATCTTATTTTGTATTAACATCACTGTTTGGTGGGCATTATCTTGCTCACATGATGTCCAATTGGCACTGATTAAAATCAGATCTTGTATCTGATCAACAATTGAATTTTTATAACATGCACAGAACCTTCTAAGGCCTGCAATATTATAAGACATACAGTTCATAAAGATAACTCAATTAAATAAATACAACTTAGTAACTGATGTATTAAATAAATTATTCTGTATTACATATGTACATACTCATGTCAGGATGTAATGGCGAATCAGATTTTAATGTAGAATATGAAGGTAATGAACTTGTGGGCATATTGCATAATGTTGCTCTGAAGCTCACTACGAGTTACAATGTACCAAGAACAGCTTAAGTTTTCTGCAATAATCTTTTTAGTTTGACCAGAACCTTTATAGAGCTAAATATAATAATGATAAGATGTGCCATTTCTTTATTTAAAGTTAAATTGGGATTCGATTGGCAGCTCAGTGGAGCTGAGTGTAGATCTGTGGGTGTGGAGCTTCCCTCAACAGATAGAATAGAATGATTTGTTTTATTTAATTTGGTCACTATTCTGTGGTAATTTCAGTTAGCTTTTGCTGTTGAGTCTTAGGTAATTAATATTTTGACAGCAATGTCAGTTAGTCTTTATTATTTGTCTGAGGTACATTTATTTAGACTTTGCTATTTAGTCTGAGGTAACTTTATTTAGACTTTTATTTTGCTATTTAGTTTGAGGTAACTTTATTTAGACTTTTATTTTGTTGTTTCTTCTGAGGTACATTTATTCAGACTTTATTTAGTCTGAGGTGAAAGTATTTAGACTTTGTTATTTAGTCTGAGGTAAATTTGTTTAGACTTTGTTATTTAGTCTGAGGTAAATTCATTTAGACTTATTTATTTAGTCTGAGGTAAATTTATTTTGACTTTGTTATTTAGTCTGAGGTAAGTATTTAAACTTTATTTAGTCTGAGGTAAATTTGTTTAGAATTTGTTATTTAGTCTGAGGTAAATTTATTTAGACTTTATTTAGTTTGAGGTAAATTTATTTAGACTTTATTTAGTTTGAGGTAAATTTATTTAGACTTTGCTTTTTAGTCTTACCTATGTTTTTATTTTGGTTAGCCTTTACTATTTTGTCTGATTTCATTTCAGTTAGATTTTGTTATTTATTCTGAAAAAAGTCAGTTTGATTTTGCTATTGAGTCTAAGCTAATTTTGGTTAGCTTTTGCTATATAGTGTGGGCTTATTTTTGCTTGTCGGTGTCACAGGGACCTAGACACTTATTCCTGGCAAACACAGGATGCAGTGCAATGAATGGTAGCCGGTCCATTACAATGCCAGGGGATGATAACCTGACTCCCCTCCTTCATACATGCTGTTGCATGGGAATATCTTTTAATCGGGGCATACACACACAATTGTGGCATTTTGTAAAGCCCAACCCACTACCAAGACTCAACCCTGGTCCTGAAGTGGTGGGCTAGCATATTAGACTACTGCACACATATTATTACAAGTAATTGGGTTACCTACATTACAAATGCCATATGCCGCTTTTTCTTTATGTAAACTATATCAAGGTAATTTTTTTCATGGTTGTTTTTGAACAGCCTGTCCGCAATGCCTCTCGATCCTCCTAAATATAACTTACTGACTTGCAGGACTCACTATGGATATTCAGTATGCCTACACCAAAATACGCAGGGAGTTTGGTCATCAGTGTACCTTCTCAGACAGTGATGCTGAGCTGATTGTGGACATCCATCCTGATCCTTCCCTCTCTGCCGACTTCATAAACCCAGAAGTCTGTAATGTAGCCATACAGTGTATACAGGAAATGTCTGAGCATGAGGTTAGTACATCCAGAGTAATGTTGTTCAGTTTTCTGCTACTTGGTTCACACCAGACCTGTGCTGTTGAAATTTTTGTATCTCACAGTAAATTTGCTGTCACAGACCAGAGATGTTCATAAGTCGCAAAATACAAGTCCAGGTCACAAGTCTTTAAGCTAGAGTCCAAATCAAGTCACGAGTCTTTATTCTAGAGTCTAAGTCAAGTCTCAAGTCAACATATTTAAGTGTATGATTAAAAATTCACAGCTATATATATATATATATACACATATTTCCCCATGTTAAAAAAACAGATGAACTGTGTTTTTTACTCCAATGCTTCCTTTTTCTCTTTTTAAATTCTGTGCATTTTTTTGCTAACTATCTTAAACATTTTAAAACATATAGCAGATGTTACATGTTGCCAACCTTTGGTCATATTTAAGAATTTTGAATTCCCTGTAGCTGAAGGCTACCACATATGGTACTCCAGCTGAAGCCATGCTACCCTTGTTTGCGTACATTTGACGATTTTGCGAAAAGCGGATGTTGTGATATGTTATGAAACAAGGGGCTGGGTCCTAAATCACCTAAATAAAAGTACGGAAATATGGCAACATTTACACACAAAGAAAGTATTTTTTTCTATAACTTTTGCACACAGTGCCTGGATAACGGACTAACTCTTAATGTTTACAAATCATTTTGGACGAGTCTGAGTCGAGAGTCATTAGGGACGAGTTTCAAGTCAAGTCTTTTTCTAGGCAACTTAAGTGCAACTGCGACTCAAGTCGCTCACTCGAGTGCCCATCTCTGTCTCAGACAGCAGTTTGTTCAGAGTTTTCCACTAATAATAGATCAGTATCATCAGTTGTGTAAGTTAACAAACAGTGTTTTTTTTTTCAGGTAAACACAGAAGCTTTTGAGTCCAAGACCTGTGGCATAAACCACACAGAGGGAGGGTGGCCAAAAGAAGTCAACCCTTCTGAAAGGGAACAGACCATTCGGTACAGGAAGAAAGTGGAGAAAGATCAGACCTATGTGAGCACCCTCATGAAACTGGGAAATGTAAGTGTCCTTAAGATAAAGACAAATGAACACTATGTTTTTATTAACACTCAAAGTTGTTGGTGAGCTTTAGCAAATTAACCTGATGCAATTTTGATATTGTACCTGGTTTCCAAATGTTGTTGCTCAATTTCATACATCTTGTCTGTAGGACATGGAGCATTTTATCAGACAGAACAATGCCATTGATATCTATGAGGAGTATTTTGAAAAGGAAGAGATAGTACAGGAGAAAGAGGTGCAAACTTCAGCCAAAATCATCCGCACGTTCAGGTGATCCCACTGATAGATAGCTACAGAGGTTGGTGATGACACAGTCATGGCAAATGACATTGGTCTCATACATCCTGTCTGATTTTGGTTGTCTTCAGAGACCCTAATAAGGTGAAACGCTCCGCCACAAGCCTGTCATGGCACCCTGATGGCAGTCAGCTGGCTGTTGCATATTCTTCTCTGGAGTTCCAGAAAATCACCAGTGATATAAGCTTTGACTCCTATATCTGGGATGTTGGTATGTCAAAACATCTTGTTTGGCTGCTTATGATGATGATCACTATCAAATCACAACTCATAAGAATATTTGTACATTATGTACTTGTACATTGCTCACAGAAATCAGGGAACTTTTCTAAATGAATATGAAACGATTCAAAAAAGAAGCATTTGACTTTATTTATATTTGACCCCGTTTCGATTAAGCAGAAGATAATAAATGGATGTATATAGATCTCTATTTGGGGATCTCCATTTAGATAAGGACATTAACACCTTTGGTTGTATGGCACAAGAGATAGTTCCAAATAAAAATGAATGCATTAAGAAAGCATTATTCTGGTAACCTAAAATGCCAGCCTTCTGTCAAAGAATTCCCAATGAAACTTTGAGGTGCCTGGTAAAAAAAAGCAAAGCATCTTTTTTTTACAAACCATACAACCTAGTCATTTCAATCCCAGTCCAAAGTACCACGTTTTAATCATGGGTGCATGTCAGCGTGTATAATTTAATGATGCTTACATTTAGCATAGCAAGTTTTTAGGTCATCAGTGAACACTTCTGTCTATCTCTCTCTTCTTTTTTTTTTACAGGCAAGCCAAATGCCCCAGTGATGGCAGTGAAACCTGTCTCTCCCTTGTTATCCCTGCAAAGCCATCCTTTACATGGACAGATCCTAGTTGGAGGAAGCCATAATGGACAAATTGGTGAGGACAAACCAGCCACAGTTTTACCTGTCATGGATGCAATCAGCTGTCTATTACTTCTCAATTAAGGAACATGCAATATGTAATCCCATATCATGGTATGGAAAATGCAAGTACAAAAAAACCCATCTGTATTCATTACAATAACTTTAACTTTGAAGAATGAACCCAATTTTTGTTTCCATTTGCATTTTCTGTACCTTTCTATCTTCTTCTGATATGGGGTTGTACAAACTGCATATAAAAGTAGCTATTGTTATAATATACTGCTGCCTAATCCTAGTTATTAATTTTTCTTTCTCCTAATTTCATAAACTGAACTGACCTTCATCAACAAAAAACATTCATTTTAATCAATAGTTCATTTCGACACTTTCGGGCTTTTCCTAAGCACCCATTTTACAGTGATTAATTGTTCATGGAAATGTTCGGTTTTCATGTTTGCTGTTACATTTCAAATGCCAACACTTACACAAGTTCGAAAAATGAAATTAGATATGAAATAGATTTTTAGAAGAGAGACTAGGAGGCAGAGAGCATGAAATAGCGTTTAAATATTAATTGCAGTACATTGTGCTGATTGCTCTCAACCAGTAAATGTCATTTTTCTCCTGTCATCAGTCAAAGATATATATATATATAGATATATATATATATATATTTATATATATAGATAGATAGATAGATAGATAGATAGATAGATAGATAGATAGATAGATAGATAGATAAATGGCCACTTTATTGTATATTATTGTATATTATTATATATACACGTTCCAGATTGAACCAGTTTTTGCCTTCAGACCTGCCTTATTCCTTTGTGGCATATATTCGACAAGATGTTGAAAACATTCCTCAGAGATATTTGTCCATATTAACCAAGCATCACACGTGATGCGAATATCCCACTCCAATGACTGTGGAGGCCATTTCAGTACAGTCAATCACATTTCAGAAACCAGTTTAAAATTATGAACTTTGCAACATGGCATGTTATCCTATTGGATGTAGTCATTGGACCAGGCTCTATAATCTAGTGATACCTAAAGATGGCTGTGTGTGGACATCCCAGAACATCAGCAGTTTCTGAAATACTCATACCAGCCATTCTAGCACCAACAACCACGCCATGTTCACATGAACGTTCTTCCCCATTCTGATGCTCAGTTTGAACTTCAGCAGGTCTTGACCAGGTACACATGGCGAAATGCATTGAGTTGCTTTCATGTGATTAGAAAAGGTGTAGCTAATAGGATCTCACAGTGACCAGTCAGTGTGTATATAGATATTCACCATACTTATTCTGGAATTTAGAGGCAGTAAGTGAACATGTACTCTGATTGACACCAGTCCATCACAGGGCCAGGGAATATTATCCATCCAGCTTTCACTCATCTCAGACACGGGTAATCTTAACTGTGCAAAGCCTAACCTGCTCAGAAGGCACTTCATGAATTCAAATAATCCTGCTTTCTGCAGTGATGGGCATGAAAACTACCACCTGAGTGCAAGTGTAAATATACTACAGTACATATACAAACATTTTATTGAAAGTAACCATTTAAAACATTTACATATGAAATCTACAGTTCATTTAGAGCAATTCGGGTAACACAGAAGTCCAAGACATTAGGCCGCCATAACCATGGCATCATTCACCTACACACTTTAAATTCTGGGGTAGACCGTGGAAACCACCCTTGGGATCTTGAAAAGTGTTATAAAACCAATACCAAAAAAATTTATTCATCTTTACATACTAAATGTTTTGTCACAAAATTCTACGAAATATAGTTGTACTGAGCCAAGTGACTGACCTCTCTGCAGCCTACTGGGACACACGGAAAGGCAGCCAACCAGTTGAGATGTCCACCATCGAGCACAGCCATACAGACCCAGTGATTAAGGTGATTTGGTTGCCGTCAAAAACAGGAAACCACTGTTGCTCAGCTTCTACTGATGGACAGGTCAGTGCACACTCATCGACACAGTACATGATTCTTGTGTGCTTTATTGTTTAGTGATTATCGATTATCGTACACCATTATAAAGAGTGAACCACATTACTTTTGAAAAGCAATGTGAACTATATAATCAAAAGCTTCCCAGATGTATTCCCTATGCCTTACATAGACAGGTGTGTATGTGATTAGATACTATGGTGGGACATTCGGAACATGAGCGAGCCAACAGAAAAGCTGGTGCTGGACCTCAGCATGAAGGGGAACCTGGAAAATGCACTGAGGGCCATCTCACTGGAGTTTGACATGACTAGGGTAAGTCTTGGTCTCAATAACAAGCAGAGAATGTGTGATTAGTTTCCATCATTTCTGAACTTGTCTTTATCAGCCCACAAGATTTATGGTTGGGACGGTACAGGGGTTGGCGGTCTCATATAACATGGAAGCCGAAATGCCATCAAAGATTGCATGCACATACAGTGGCCATCATGGATCCATTTGTGCACTACATAGGAACCCTTTCTTTCCAAAGTACTTCCTCACCGTGGCTGACTGGAAAGTCCGTATCTGGTCTGAAGACATTCAAGAATCTCCTATAATGCATACTACGTAAGTACATTTACTGACTTACTAAACATCAGGAGCTCAGCTCTTCTAAAGTACAGCCTTTACAAGATCGTTTCTTTTAATATACTGCTCACAAAAATTATGGGATAGTTCAAAATGAATTTTTGAATGAAATTTTTCATTTCATTTTGAAATATCCCATAATTTTTGTGAGCAGTAAATTACTAATATATTTAGTAGTATAATTTTTCTGAAAGGTACTCAGGGCCCACCACAACAGTGCCATAATAAATAAATAAAATAATTTCTGATGCTTCTGTGTGCCACAGTCTAGGCTGAGTGGACTGGCACTGAGGGAAGGGCGAGAAAGGTCAAGGTCAAGATCACTACTCAGTGTTGTGATGAACTTTTGTCCTAGTCGGGTCAATTTTACACATGCACTTAGTGTTCTCGGGGGATAGGCACCTGTGACACTGATGAGGAAAAGCAGGGTAAAATACATAAAAGCAAATAAATAATTACATTTGGAATCTTGATACTAAACACTGATCAGTTTTGCACCCTGTGTATTTCCATGTATTTCTAAAATAGCTAATGGTTTTGGCATTTATATGGCTTTAAAATTTCTCATCAATCAAGATTTTTCTCCTGCTTTACAGATATCACATGGCCTACCTATCAGATGGATGCTGGAGCCCTGTTAGACCTTCAGTCTTCTTTACTGTTAG
>JAVSBV010063004.1:0-10518 GCA_033117975.1 Parotocinclus spilosoma
TTGCTGTCAGATAAATGTAGAGTATATGTTTTTAATACATTGTAAATTGGGGTGCCTTGAAATTTTGCATACTTTTACAGGGTGCCATGATGGAAAAAAGGTTGAGAAACGCTGCTCTAGTGAACTTCACGCTCAACAGAATTTAGGCAGCGCTGGAAAATAATGGCGGCCACACAAATTTACACTGTTATATAAGCTGTAGACGGATCTGCTTTACGTTGTATCAAAGTGTCAGATCTTCAGTGTTTTTTCATTAAAATATATAATAAAATAGTTACAAATATGTGAGGGGTGTACTTAATTTTGTGAGATACTGTATCCACCTACAAAAGTAGAATTGTTCTCGAGCAACACAAACATGGTGATGGAGAAGCACATGAGAGACCTGGAGGCTGTTTATAGTAGCAAAAGGTGATATGATGAAATGGGCGATAAGATCCAACACTGTACGGATAAGCTGATTGGTTTAAATATTCAGAACGACCGTGAGATATTTCTAATGAATTCCACTGAACGTAACTCGAGACGCTCACTCAGGATCTTACCTTGAATAGCAGAAAGGTACACAAACGTGTCCTCGTGCTCCAGGTTCTCCAAAAAGAGCTAAAAACACACAGAGAGAGAGAGAGAGAGAGAAAATTCACCAAACACTGAAGCATCGCATCCAGTAAAAGAGTCAGGAATTATTATCTCATCATCCAGAGAAGGAATTTAAACAGGGCACGAGTTCAGCCCTCAGTCATATATACAAAATACACAAAAATACTAAGGAATATCCCTTAATTTTTGTTTCAAAAAATTACTTTACCCTCCTCAAAAAATAAGTTCAATTTAAAAATAATAAAAAAGCAAAGGTGTAAATTAATCCGTACATGACAAACTTTGTTTATTTATTTTTCCAGGAAGCGATTTTTTGCATTATTAAAAATGTGAGGAATTGTTCACGCCCCTATTTATCACTATAACAGCTAAGCAACTCAAGGCCTCCCTCACATTAACTAATGTTTATTTTAAATTCCTCCCGACTGATAAGAAAAACTGTGCAGCAAAAACTGTAACCAAACGTTTCGGTAACTGTTAAACAAAGTTGTCATGATAGCACGTAAACATGATAGCATGTAAACAAACGACCGAGCATAACATTTTTGTCTTTTTTTATTCAACTGTTATATCATTATTTACTTATAAAAATCTGGCGACCTTTTAACTCCCATTTAGGCCTAAATCCAGAAATGTATAACATGATCCTGACCTTTTAAGCACCATTGTAAATGCAATGATGTCTGAGTTTAGCCAGTCTCCCATTATCACAATATGACTGACTGTGCCAGTTCTGACTGGTTCTTTAGAATGTGTGTGTGTGTGTGTGTGTGTGTGTGTGTGTGTATTTCTTTCAGCTGGCTTATTGCTGAGCCTAAATCCTTTTAATTTCTGATGTTTATGCTGTATTTAAAAAAGGCAAAATTTGTTAAATTATGTAAAATTGTTGTTGGTGTGTGTGTGCACGTGTGTGTGTGTGTGTGTGTGTGTGAGTGAGAGAGAGAGAGAGAACGTAAAAGGGAAAGAAATTGCTTTAGTATAATTCTTTTATAAAATATTAAGTTACAATATTTCTGATTGTAGACACTGTAAATCGGTCACGTCTATCCGGTTCTCCATAACCAAATCCCTCATAAGCTTTTCCCGTTCTATCACTGAACAGACACAAAGAATGTGTGAGAATAATCCTGTCCAAACAGAATCTCAGAGCTCAACATTCAGCTCATTTTACAGTGTAGAACTAAGATTTTTATTACAACCTGCACCAGGTGCTGATATCAAGAGTCAGGAATCACCTGATACTTTCACACAAATCCTACATTAATTACACAGCACTTCACTTTTAAACATCAAATCATCAGGCGAATTCATCGATCCAGTCAAACACTGCATAAAAAAAGCCTTTACTTAAGACTCTGTACCATCACACTGGGAAATCCCATTACACAGAATATTAAATTGGGTTCAGGATCATACCCAATCCCTCAGGACCCGTGTCTGACCCAGAGGTCTCACACACCAAACGTCTCTACTTATTTATAAAACATGTTCCACAAACGGCCGGAGGCAAACAGCAGGGTCCAGCAGGGTCTGTGGTACGGGACAAAAATATGTAGTTCAAAATATTCCCTGTAAATTAAAACTAGTAAGGGGGGGGGGGGCATTTGGTCGGTGTTCTTTATATTTCATTTTATTTCAGTGCAGACTAAAATAAACCTGAGATTCTGACCTTCATGTTTTGTCCAGTTACCTTCATTTCATTTGTTAATAAACATAAGATTCCTGCATTTCAAAGCTGCAACACATTTCAAAAGAGGGTGGGAGGGTAAAGCATGTACCACTTAATCTAATAAGTCATCATTATTTATTTTCATCACACTTAAGATGTTTTGGCACAAAGTGATTCAGTGTTTTGGGTTTTATTTTTTCCCCACTCTAAACGGAAAGGCATCTTAAGGTGTGTAACTGTACGAGGTTGTCGTCACATTTGTCGTTTCAGAATTCCCACCACATTCTCTATTGGGGACAGGTCAGGACTGCAGGCAGGCCAGTACTCGTACCCTCTTCTTCCACAGCCATGCCTTTGTAATGTGTGCAGCATGCGGTTTTGCATTGTCGTGTTGTATAATGGAAAAGATGACGCCTTGAAGAGAATTTATGTTGCTCTAAAATCACAATGTACATTTCTGCATTAGTGCTGCATCACAGAAGTGTAAACGACCCTTCAAACGGCCCTGACCCGACCCCATAATCACAGTCTGGATGCTCAATTTCATCTTTGGTCTAAAGCACCAGGCGTCCATTTCTTCCTAAAGAGATCTGAAATACTGACTGGTCTGAGCACAATCCTTGTTTCCATGGTGATGGTCCATCTAAGATGGCTCTGAGCCCAGGGAAGTGGGCGGAGCTTCTGGACATGGTTAACACGAGGCTTTTTTGTGCAGTAAAGTTTTGAGTGGCGTTTGTGAATGTAACTCCGTATTGTAGAGCTTGATAAAGGTTTGATATTTTTGGAACGTTTTCCAGGCCTGAAATCGACGTTTATTAACACATTAAATGAAGTAAACGACGAACCAGACAAATCAAGAAATATCTCCGTTTTTTTACAGTATGCAATAAAATGAAAATGTAAATAAGGAAATGTAAGACTCTTAACACTTCTTTTTTTCTGATTCGGGGCTCTATGCTAAGCCTCGTTTTTCCTGTGATCGTTAAAAATACCTGAATATCAGCACAGCTCAATCACTTACACCTGGACCATATGACCAGTGGATGAAGATCAGACCACATTTTATGAGTAACTAAAAAATTGAAAGAAACACTTTTGATTTCTGATCATAGTTATCTTATAGAATCCTGATATTCAAAGACGCCAACATTTTTACCAAAACTCACCGCCAGCAGCTTTTCTCGAGCCTCTAGCGCCTCCTGGTTTCTCTCTCTGATATATTTGGTGAGGGTCCGCAATGCCACGGCTCGGGTGGGCACATCAGGATCACAGGCCTCCAGCAGCAGCTCACAGAAGACCTTTCTGTTAAAGGAACCAGGGTCGTGTTTGGTAATAAAACCAGGCTTTATCCTGTCGTCCCGTTCATCATCTGTACCAGTTCCTGTTCTGAGCTGGGATGGACCAGAGGAAGAAGAACCAGATCTGGACTGTGCACTGACTGAGGCTGACTGAGGTGTTTCTTTGTTTGAAGGAGCTTTCTGTCCCGCTGAGCTTCCTCTGGGTGGCGCACGGCTTTGATGTTGGGCAGAGTTTCTCACTGATCCTGGCCGATAAGCTCCTCGTGTAGCGATAGTAGCCCGCAGATCTGAGGCCAGCTCTTGGATGTCTGGCTCTGGGTGCTTTTGGGAAATCTGGTCCAGGGGAGCCAGCAGCCTGGTCATGGTGGAGTAATCCTCAGGAGTGAGCTGAAAAGAAAATCCACAATGAATACAGGTACAAAGGATTTTTGGTTTTTGTAGGTTTATAGCTGTATCCACGTTCTGTACCTGTGCAGCTCCAGACAGTAGAGTAGCCACCAGTCCCACCCCCATCCTCAGAGTCTGGCTCTCCACTGAACTCTCCAAACCATCATCAAGAGCCACACATGCCCTGTGAAGCATGGCCTCAATAAAGCTCACCATCTAAAGAAAAAGAATTAAAGTTGAACATTTACACACACAGACACTTTATTAGGTACACCATGCTTGGTTTTTTTTTTGTTTATTTAACGTCGCTGTCGGCATCAGAGGCCATTTCGGCAACACAACTCAAGGTTATATCTATAAGTATCTATAATATCTATAAGTAATCAATTAACCAAATACACAGCGCATGTCTTTAGACTATAGAGGGAAACCTGAGTACTCTGAGTAAACCCACACCGACTCCACACAGAAAGGACTCTGGCCGCTCCAGCCTGGGATCG
The DNA here is from genome assembly GCA_033117975.1 of Parotocinclus spilosoma. Lineage (NCBI taxonomy): Eukaryota > Metazoa > Chordata > Actinopteri > Siluriformes > Loricariidae > Parotocinclus > Parotocinclus spilosoma. Next base: position 4,455 of record JAVSBV010063004.1, read on the forward strand.
AACCCAGGACCTTCTTGCTGTGAGGAGGCGGTGCTACCCACCGAGCACCCGTGCTGCCCAGACCATACCCGTAGTGGGACGGACTCACTTTGCCTTTAGAGCTGCCCTAATTCGGTGTGGCATCGATTCAGCTAGGAAACATTCCTCACAGATTTTAATCCATATTGACATGACAGCAAACAGTCAGTGCAGATTTGTCGGCTGCACTCCTGCGATGTGAACTTCACATTCAACCAAATCCCAAAGGTGGATTCACCATTAGATTGAGACGTGGTGACTGTAGAGCCGTTTGAGTTACAGTGATATACATTATCACATTTATTAATTATTTAAGCTTTGGAACATGATGTGTTATCCTGCTGGAAGTAGAAATCAGAAGATTATACACTGTGCTCAGTAAAAGACGTACACGATCAGCAACAATACTCAGCCAGGCTGTGGGGTTTAAACTACGCTCAGTTAACATTAAGGGTACCAAGAACACGTGCCAAAACAAAAACCCCCCACCATTGGTCAGCTACCAGCTTGATCCAGTCTGCATACTCCTCTGATCCTCTTTTTCAGATCATTCTCTGTTAAACCCTACAGGTGGCGCTATGGGTGAAAATCCCAATAGATCAACAATTTCTGAAACACTCAGACCAGGCCATCTTGGACCAACAACTATGCCACGTTCAAAGTCACTTAAAACACCTTTCTTCCCCGTTTTGATACTCTTGTTTGAACTTCAGAAGCTCGGCTTCATGATGTCTACATGCCTAAATGTACAGAGTTGCTGCCGTGTGATTGGCTAATTAGATATTTACATTAGGGAGCAGTTGAACTAGTGTACCTAATAAAGTGGCCAGTGAGCGTATATTTCACTAGAATGTTTTCGTTTTAAGTTCTCCACATAGATGGTGATCAGGACAGAGAGAAGAGCCTGAAAACCTGAGCGTTCTCAGACGAGGAACGTAAAATCCGGCTCATTCAAAAATGAACCATATAAGGTTAGCAGATAATAAGATGGTTCTCTCTCTGTGATCGTCATCTCCAGAGTTACTGGAACTCTTAACTAAAAGAGATTAAAAACACACACAGGCAGATTAGACTTGAACTAAACTGGATCCCAGTAACCCAGGAGCTGACTGGATTCAAGCACTTAATCTAAATCACACACCTGAGTGGGTTTGTGTAGCAGCTGTGTGTGTGGAAGACCCTCACACATAACAGCCAGCGTCTGTAGAAGAGCCAGTCTCTGTCCGCTCCCACTGACCCGCCCAGTCAGGTGCTGCTCCAGCTCCAACAGCGTCATGGAGGACGTGTCCACGTCTTCCTCCGGCTCCTGCTGCTCCACTGCCACGTTCGTCAGGTCCTACACAGCAGAGATTTATCATAAACACACTGATCTCACTACATCCTTTTTATTAACTAATACATCCAGTTTAACTTAAGACTTTTTATTTGCAGTGTTGATCCTTCTCATTTAAGATTTCTTCAATTTCCCTCAACATGCTGGATTTCAGCTTCTGGGTAAAAGTTTGAATGATGGCCACACATTCTTGCCTAATCAGTGCATGGAGTTTATCACAACTTCTGGGTTTGGTTTGTCCACCCTATTTTAGAAGATTAAACACAGGTTCCTAATGGGATTGGGATTAACGGGGAGTTTACTGGCCATGTCGTCCCGCGACAGGTCGAGACGCAAGGGCAGGGCGACTGGTCGAGACGCAAGGAAGTTCAGGCTTTACTGAGAGTTGGTGCTAATTACGGGAAATTTACGTGGCTTACATCACTTCAGTCTCACACAGAGTTCCTACAGGTGGTGGGAATGCAAACCAAAAAAGGGCCTAAAATGAATTCTTGTTGGAGCTCCACAGGGCGCAGTCCCTCCCCAATTTGTCCTTAGAATTGTTTAGTTTGAAAGTGGCAATGAACCCTGGAATCCACCCCCGCCATTTTGACCAATGAAAGCAGGTTTAATACAAGGAGAAAAATAATCATATGACTGAATTAATGTGTATCAGACTGTTAATGTACTAATAAAAATATCTAAAGTTCTACACAAATATACTATATAATACAATACCAGTGTAACAACAATCTGTGATTCTAGAGATAAATCATGATCAAACTGAGCAGGCAGGTACCTGTAAGAGTGAGAGGAAGAAATCTCCAGGCAGATCTTTGTCCTTCATCTCAGCCAGGAGCTGCACCAGACACTCGACCCTCCACTGCTCCCCTGAGATCTTCTCATACAGAGCATCATCTTCATCACTGATCCATCCAGAACAGAATAAAAAAAGCAGGGAAAAGTCATTTAGTGTAGAATCGAATTTAAACCATGTGTACAATCACTGAACTCTGTGGATGTTCTGTAAAGAAACGTAAAATTTAAACACACCCATCAGTCATAACATTAAACCACTAATAATAATATAATTTCATCATTTACATTTAACATTTCTGTTATTTAGCAGATGCCCTTATCCAGAGCTACTTATAATTAATACACACAGTCTCACAATCCAAGCAGTTGTGGGTTAAGGGCCTTGCTCAGGGGCCCAACTGTGGCAGAGGTGGGATTCGATCCCTGGACCTTCTGGTCCATAGTCCAGTACCTTTAACCACTAGGCCACCACAGTCCAATAATTGGATTTCTGCACTTATCCCATTATTCAAGTGGGCAGGTAAACACCATTAGATTTATTTAATTAGATTTAGATGTGAAAAAAACGTGTTTATGAAATCCGATAAAGAGAGAAAGAGCAGGATTTTATCTCTGTAATCAGATTTCTCAGTGGATGTATATCATTAGTCAGGTTTTAATCAGTTCTCCTGGGGTGGTTTTGTTTTTTCTTACGGGACCAGGCAACCCTGGAATTAAAGACAGCACAGAATTAAAGGTAACGTCGTGGAGACCAGGAAATGCAGCATAATGAAGAATCTCATTATTTCAATAACAAAGCTTGAACTTCACATCACATCCTTCCGATTATTAATAAACATAAACCCAGAGTTTTATCATTATCTGATTACCCAAGGGTATGTAAATCTGCTGATCAGAATACTGCCAAATTCAGATTTTCTACAGTTATCAGACTATTAAATGCTGTTATCGGATAAATAAGTCCAAACCAAGGATCGGCTGCTAGTGGCTTGGTGCCAGAAACCTCAGAAACCCTTCAGAGGTCTTGTGGAGTCCATGCTTTGATGTGATCTGAGCCTTGGTAGCACAAAGGGGAACCTGCACAATATTAGACATGGTTTAACTTTGTGGATGATCAGGGAAATATTCACAGTTTATCTGACTGTACATGAACATTCTGATAGTGGGAACCATCATTCATTATTTCTTATAAAACTTGTAATAATTTGTTGTAAATTGTTCAAATTCTCACCTCTAAATAAACCTGAATATAGTGAGCTTTTCTCTTTTATATAACTGTGTTACTAGATGTGTGTGTACCTGTGTGTGTGTGTACCTGTGTGTGTGTGTACCTGTGTGTGTGTGTGTGTGTGTGTATTGCTCATATGCCTGTCTGTTTGTATTCTTTCAGGGACTGCGGTAGCCTAGCGGTTATGGTACTGATCATCTCTACCTCTGCCAAAGCTGCCACAGTTGGGCCCCTGAGCAAGGCCCTTAACCCACCATTGCTTAAATTGTAAGACTGTATTCATTTTATAAGCGGCTCTGGGGAACAGCGTCTGCTAAATGCTACAAATGTAAATGTAAAATGTTTTCGTCAAATTACTCCCTACTAAACATGAGTGCAGGAGAGAAAGGTTAAACCACATGACCGGTGGTCGTGCCTTTACACTAGACGTTAACAGCACGTCACCTGACTGGCTCTTTCCGGCTGAGCTTCACCCCTCCTTCACTGCCAGGTGAGAAGTGAAAGCCAGGTGAGATTCCACCCTCATGAAGAACACAGAGGTTCTGAAGCAGCTGGAGTGCTGATGAGGGTTCTGTGTGGGACAGGAACCACAGCAGGATCTCCTGACATACAGTCCTGCAGGGCAGAAAGAACCACAGTGTACTTACGCTCTCAGGTAAAAGCCTGGGCCTCTGATCTGAGATATGATTCGTTTAACGTCCACGATACGTTCTGGAAAATCTCACATTATGGGATTTGGTCGTTGTGTGAACAGCATCGTAACACCACTAGTTACAGCATCGTAAATGGTAAAGTATTTAACGATGTACAGGCGAGTTAAAAGTCACAGGACAAAAGGCAAAATGACACATCTGAATACCCCAGAATGTAACGAGTGAGGGGGTTGATGCTACACGTGTCGTGTCCTGTGACTTTTGACTGACCCTGTAGAGAGGCAGCCAAAAAGGGTAAATAAGTTGACTCAAACAATAATCATCATATCCACATACCAATAATGGAGAACCCATCACAAAGATCAGGACCAGAATCAACAAACGGACCCCCAAACACCACTTCCCCAACATCAAACAGGGTTAAAAAAAAAAAAAAAAAAAAAAAATCAATGCCTTTATGTCTGCATAGTCCAATTATTATAGACTTTGGTTTGTGGAAATCCTTAAAAAATAGCTTGGACCAACAGGTTAATTGTAGTCTATGGAGTTAACAAGAAATGGGTGTAAAATTGTGTAAAAAGGAGAACCTTACAAACAGTTCTCAGGTTTTACACCAAATGCATCAAAATTTCCTTAATGAGCCTAAAAACACTAGGTTCCTCAAAAAAGGAGATTTGCTATTGGAGAGTACAGATACCTGGAAATAAACGATTAGCCATTTCATGCCCGACCTCCCGCTTTTAAACACCTGGCCTCCTTATAGCCCCCTAGAGGACAGGAGAAGAAATGACCCAAATCCTTATCTGGTATGACAATACAGGTAACCAGCCGGGTTACAGAATTATAGCTGTATAATTAACCGCTAGAACAAGAGAGGGAGCGTATTATTGTGAGTGATGATCTATGGCACTCACCTTCAGCTCATACTGGCAACCAAATCACAGCTGTGATGTTACCCGTGATAAAGCAAACAAAAGTCTCTAAACAAAAGTCTCTAGTGCAAAAATCAGCCAACAAGTAAGTGAGCTGACGGCCAATAAGCCATTGAGACGCATAGATCGATAAATGTAATGTTCTTAACTCCGGCCTCCTGGATCCTCTGTACTGATAGGCTGTTGATGTGACCACCTTTTTATGACCACAACATCAAGATTTAAAAGCTTGATTTTTATTTCCTATAATTTATGCTCATTTTTAGGACCTCATGGACGGACGTTAAACGATGCGTACCTGGACTTGCCCAAGTTCCCGCCTTAAAACTTTTACTAACCGTAAGTGAGAGACGTTTTGTTTGGCGAAACAAAACAGGCTGAAGATTGTGGGGATGACATCCGCCAGAGAACTCAGGAGCCGTGCTGATGAGCTGTTACTCGCCACACAGATCTATCAGGCATTAAAAAAAACAAAGGTTCAAATATTTATGGTTACAACAAAACCTGCACTCCTGCATCGATCAGTAACAAATGCTGTCTGATCTAAAGACCTAAACCTAAACGTTTCAACGTTTCAAATTCACTACTGTTGCTACTTAAATATAAATGTTCACATTTCTCCTCTAATCTCCAGTCTGGACAGTAAAGTTATAGAACAAAAGCACAGAGCTACTGTATGACCACTAGGGGTGGCTGTTTAAACGCCAAGGGACATGCCAGACCCGAATAGAAGATATTATAAAGAATTAAAAAAAGAGACCTCGTTTATAAACCATGTATTTACCAAAAGCAATACCTGGTGGGAAAACAGGTGCAAATGTGCAAAGCAAGTGTAAGAGTTTATATCAAATTAAACCAATTACTCACTAACACACAGGTATTGTTTTGTGTGATTTGTTTAACAATTTATTAATTTGTTTGTTTGGGATTATTATTGCCAAATCAGCAAAATATTGGCTATTTTATGGCATCCACAACAACAAATAAAGATACTGTCGATTCCGGTTAATGGGACCACATCAAGTCGCGATCGTTTTGGTCCTAATAACCGGCTGGTCCGATTAAACAAACATGCCCTATGTTACAAGACGGGACGTGCTAT
>JAVSBV010063015.1:0-10518 GCA_033117975.1 Parotocinclus spilosoma
AGAGAGAGAGAGGGAACGAGAAAGAGAAAGAAACAGAGAGAGAGAGAACGAGAGAGAGAGAGAGAACGAGAAAGAGAGAGAGAACGAGAAAGAGAAAAAGAGAGAGAGAGGGAACGAGAAAGAGAAAGAAACAGAGAGAGAGAGAACGAGAGAGAGAGAGAGAACGAGAAAGAGAACGAGAAAGAGAGAGAGAGAGAGAGAGAGAGAGAAAGAAAGAGAGAAAGAGAGAGAGAGAGAGACACACACACACACACACACACACACACACACACACCCCTATAGCAGTATATTTAAACAGGCATGTGGGAAGAAACCAGAGTCCCCCGTAGTAAACAAGACACAGGGAGAACATGCAAACTCCACAAAGAAATGACCCAAAGTCCCATAGGCACATCTGGCAATGTCTAAGGAATGGAGGCAGATTTGGCACTGCATCATCTCTGGCACTGCAACAGCTTCTCCTACCAATAAATAGTGTGATGTCTTCTCCGACGATCTGCTGTCCCCTGTGAATTCTGCTATAGCTTTAATACACAACAACCAAAATCTACCAATTGTAATACTACAAATAATACAGCTAAAGACCAGTGGTTCTACACTCCACTAAGTGGTTCCCATGGCCCTGCACAGTTTGCAGTTTCTCCTACTGTGAGAGAGCTGAGCCAGCTGATGGGCTCATTATCAAGCAACTCCATACTGCAATAAAGCCGACCGGACGCTAATGTACTACGTCAATCACTTGTTTATCTTTCCTACACATGCGCAGCTGCAGCTTTATGCAATGCAATATTGTTCTCGACAAAATCGTGCAAATGAGACCACAGGAAGAGCAGGACAGGGAGATGAACCAAAATTTAGAACGAAAATCTTCCCGTCCTCGTGCAACTGTAAAAACGATAAAAGCCAACTTTAGGAGTAATTATATTTCAAGGGCTGCTGTGATTATTCCTTAAGATCGTAATCAAAAGGAAGCCGGTAGCGCAAAACAGCTCAGAGGGATCAAGAACATCAAGCTGCTTTATTCTCATGTCTCCAGTTTGTGGGAGGCCAAGATAGGGTGGGAAAGTGTGAATGGGAACGCGGCGTTTTATATATTACTAAACAGGAGGGCAGGGCTAGGTAAGGGTCATGCACAGAACCCTGCTTCGTTTTATTCACCTGCATCTGGTTCTCGTGTGCCTAAACAGAGGCAGGAAAATACATGTGAGTTCATGTACTTGTTCCCTGACGGGCCCTTCAGTTGCTTCTTAGCATGAACAAGTAGAATAATGAGGGCTGAATGTTTATGATCTTTTCAGGATCACAGCTGAAGAGCCAGACATCAGGGCATGCTCGCTCTCTTCTCATGTCTGCAATGGTCAGTGTCAGTTGTCTAGTGGTTTCAAATCAAAGAAAGAGGATTTGTGTACAGGTTTGGTCTAAAAAAGTGGAAAGCAAAAAGCTTCCCCATTAGCTTGAAAGATGACTGGTGCAAAAGCAGCTGCATAATTCAACGCAGAAGACGATTTTGGATGAAGACTGTTCATTTGACCTCGAACCAAATAAATAATGAGGCTGGCTGACAAAGGGCTTTCACAGTATTAGCCATTTTCCTCGACTGATACACCGTTTCCTGGTCGGGGCTGGAGGGGACTCTGGATCCCCAGAGTACACAGTATAACTGCAAGAGACGCCAGTAACGGGACAGGGTGCTGGTCGTTGTTTGCATACGCTATGTGGCCTAACATGCAGCCAGTGTACCTGCATGGAATTTCTGCCCTGCCAAGACACACAAGGGGTCTAAGGTGGTAGGCTAACATCTCAAGCAGCCATTTATTCACTTACCATAACATATAAATGTTTATACACATTGTACATAATATATGGACTGGCTCTATCGTCTTTAAAGTAGTACAGGTATAACGTGTAAGGAAAGGGCACACTAAATACTTGCCACTGCAGCCTATACAATTTGTTTGATCTGATATTATTATTATTTTTTTAATACTGGATTGAACTTTGCCATAGTTTCTGGTTGTATTCAAATAAAGAGACTGCTAAATACATGCATGGTCATTTTACTACTATAAAATAATGGTGCATCTATAATCTAAATGGTGGCCAAATACCTTAGCGCAGTAAAAACCCAATTTCATTAAAACACAAGCAGCATCAGCATGAGCAAACTGAATGTTGAGCAACGTTCGCCTGGCGCTATGCTCCTTATAAGCCCCGAGGTGGTGGTGATAATCAGGATTTGCAACTCCCGTAAATTGTGGGACAGTAGCTAAAGGAACAAACAAATGGAAGAGGAAATACTGTGTATGCAACGCAGCATTACCAGAGAAACAAGTAGAGTAAGAAGAACAAGTTGCATTGCAGCAACCAGAGTTAAATGCTCGATTCTCACGTGCAGTTACAGGAAGAAAAAAAAAAAAAAAAAAAAAAACTATTACTGAAATACTTGCTAGTGGTATAAACAGAGCACATAAAAGGCAGTTTTTCATTTCTTAAATGCGTCTGTGAAAGTGAACAAGTGGGGGTGTGTGTGTGTGTGTGTGTGAGAGAGTGGGAGAGCATGTGGATGCATGCTGCGTGACAGTAAAATAAGTTTGTTACTATTTCTATTAGAAAATAGAAAAATCAATGCATGGTAGTCACTGTTTATATGTTTTAGCTTTTGAGTGACTGGTGCATTGCAGTATACAGTTGCTAAAAAGGGTATATAATATCTTGTTTGGACAGTGTTTAGATCTCATAACATGCTGTTTCACAGAATATGGACATTAAGCGACTTTGCATCATTTCTACGTTAAAAAAAAATGAAGCATGGCAAAGGTGGTGCCATTTCATGACTGTGTCTTTCATCTCAAGCAGGTTGAGTAAAAAGTTTTATTTTCCAGTATTTCATGTATCACAAAGACATCTAACAGCATTAGTCACTTTCTCTGTACACATTCCTGAAAGCAGCCCAAACTGACACCCCTCTCCCTCTCGTCCAGGTGAGCGAGATCAGAGGGTTCAACTTTACGTTTGAAGTGCACATGCGTTGCCGCTGCACAGCCAGGAAAGCTGGTGGTGGTGGTAGTAAATGAGTGAATGGGTGCGCGGGGGTGTTTGCCTTTGTCGGGGATACATGGCAGAAAAGGAAGCTGTACAAAGCGAAATACAGAGCGACTCGGTCTGTCTCAGTAACAGACAGATGAGACATCAATGAGATGACACGCCATCTGGTTCTATTACAGAGTTCGGTAAACACAATGAGAGATAGAGAGGGGCAAAGAGAGAAAGAGAGCGAGAGAGGGAGGTAGACATGCAATCCTGCAACACAAAGTCTATTTGCTTTGAAGTCGCTGCCTGATGAATAAGAGCCTCTTGCACGCAAAGCTGATGAAGGCCATTATGTGCTGCTCCAACAAGTTAAGGCTCAAAGTGCATAAAAACAACAGTTTGCATGTGCAGGATAAGAGGAAAATGTGATTGTTTTACTGCTTGTTAAAACCCACACTTTTACAGGCCACCCAGTTCATTTGAATCAATTCACCCCAAAAACGTATGTAATACAATTATACATCAATTTAGTGCATAAACGGTGACAGCAAAAGTACACATGTTGGGCAACTATCTAACGATCAATCTGCCAAGCTACTATCCCATCAATGTAGGAAGGACTTGGCATTTTTGGGACCTGCAGCCTTTTGGTCAATATAGGTAGTTCCTGTATTACGATAAAGTTCTGACAAATCCATCATAAAGTGACTGGATCAAACATAAGAGTTTAATACATAGACCATATATCATAGCATAACCTACCTTAAGCATGCTTATAACACTTTCATTAACCGATCATTAGATAGGCAATTCATTAACACAAAGCATATTTTATAATAAAGAGTAAATCAAATTTCGTTTTTGAAATTATGAATCCATGTAATTTATTAAATAATAGGAATGGGGGGAAAATTCGATTTTTAGATGCGTCGGGATTCGGACGTTAACAGTTCTGAATTGATTAACAAATGTCAATAATCGATAATCGAGCACACTTGCATTTGAATATGTAGACCAGTTTTTGTTCTTATACAAGTACTTAAACATTAGCATCACTAACTGAGCTCTGTAACTCGAGTGAGTAAATGGCAGATCCAGTCTAAGTGTACAGAGACAAAACTGGTGTTTATTGGAGTAAATCAACAAATCCTGGATTTGTTTCAATAAATTATCTAAAAAAAAAAAAATTTAAAAAAATCGAGATGCATCGATAATCGTTGCCCTCTGAATCGTAATCGAATCGAAAGGTGCCTAGAGATTCCCACCTCTAATAAATAATATTAACAAAATGCTGATTGTTAAGACTAAGGGTTTTCCTTACTTTATTTCCCAGCACTCTTCACTTCTGCCACATCACTCCACACGTTATGTACTTCTGATTCCTCCAAAAAATTCCTTAATCCGATCGATTCCCCGAAAACAATCACAATTCTAAAATACGGTTTCCGCTTAACGTGCGTATTTGTGTGTAAAACCAGATTCTCAACGTAAAGCCCTAAAAACTGAAACCGAAGCATCGTGAAATGGGGATTACCTGTAGTCCAGCACCTTAAATGCCACTGCAGGAGCATCACAAATTGTACATTTGGCTGATGGCTTGACGGAGGGGCGCTCTGTCATGGGATCATTTTCTCAGTCTGTGCATGCACGCAGAAAAGCTGCGGTTCAAAATGATTGTCAGTCTAATTCATTCTAATTTCATCTTTTTGGGCGTGATCAATTAGACCTGGCTGCTTCTTTTGCCTTGTAGAATCTGGCAACCCTGGAATTGCACACAACACCAGCAAAGCGGTGAAGCAGTACATTCTAGATTTCTAGAATTAAGATTTTTATTATTTTAATCATAAGTTTGTAGTTTATGTCTCATGATTATTGGCTGATTGCTAAGTAGAAAGCCGAGAGCTTCCCACATATATCAGGTGCATGCAAACTCGTTGACGAGATTCAGACAAAACCTGATTTTCTGCAGTTACGCTATTATGAGGGGTATGTAAACCCACTAACCGTTGGGTCCTTGAGCAAGGCCCTTAACCCAGAACTACTTGGTATGCAAGACTGTACCAGTTGCAAGTTGTGTTGCAGGATAAGGGAGACTAAATGAGTAAATGTGAATGTGGTCTGGGGTTAGGAGCTGATTTACACATTATGTGGGAAATTTTTAACTGGCTGAATGACGACGGTTCCCTTTTAGGTTCCTGTATTGGCTTCTTAAGTGTCTGCACATAGGCAGGAAAATACATGTGCACTTGTGTACTCGTACCCTCACCGTGTCTTCAATGGCCCTTCAGTTGCTTCTTAGCATGAGTAAGTGGAATAACGAGGGCTGAATGTTTATGAATTTTCCAGGGTCACAAGTAAGGAGCCAGACATCAGAGCATGCGCTCTCTCTTTTCAAGTTTAATCTGGTGTACCGCCAATAGTCTAGTGGTATTAAGTCAAAGCAAAGTGGATTTGTGTACAGTGGGAACCACGTTTTCAGGCTACAATCCAGATACAAGAGGGATGCATGAAAAGGCAGAGGTATAAATGGGCTCCTGGACACTTTAATCTGTCTAGAATGCTCATGGGGTCACAATAATCACAACATATGCATATTGTAGATGTCTCTCCAGCGTCAGATTTGCAAACCAATACACCTTGATATTAAGCCAGAGAATGACGTGTTCTGCAGAACAGATGTTCTCTGATTTCCTCTTTAAAAAGGTACAAAGTGCAAAACGCACAGCCAAAGGTGAACATGCTGCCATCCGTTGTGGTCCTGCAGGGGGAAAAAAAAAATCTACGCAAAAATCCAAACAAAGTCCAAGAAAACCTCTCTTCACTCCTTTAATCCCGGATGACAGACCAAAGAGATCCGCTCTCCTAAATCAGCCCTCTTCCCTGGAGCCTCTGAGCCTTTGTTCGCTTTCCTGTCTTGTTAATTCTAGCTGTGTCTTTGTACAGATGAAGATGAAAGCGCTGAGTCACACGGCGGCAGTTAAGAACTGCACATCTAGCAGGGTGCGAGCAGGGTTCTTGCTCTTTGTCCTAACTAGCCATACCTGCTCTGTGCAAAGGGTGCACAAAGATACGCTTTGTTTAGCTGTTTTCCAGGTACTTTATCTTAAAGTGGAGTCAGATAGGGGCGCTGTGTGTGGTGAGAGTGATGAGGTGGGTGCAGTGAGGGCACGCTGAGACGTATGCTTCCTGCAGAGAAAGGACAAGATCTCAAGTGTTTTATCGTTGGTGCTGCAGGGGTTTCATGTTGCACGTGGCATCAATGATTTTATAGTATCAGCGCACTTAATCAATAACTAACTTCATTTTCTCTTCCAGTTCCAGCCAGACTCACTTCCTCTAATGGGACTGTGGTGGCATAGTGGTGAAGGTACTGGGCTATGGACCAGAAGGTCCAGGGTTCAAATCCCACCTCTGCCAAGCTGCCACAGTTGGGTCCCTAAACAAGGCCCTTAACCCACAACTACTTGGATTGTAAGATTGTATGAATTGTAAGTCGCTCTGGATAAGGGCGTCTGCTAAATTACATAAATGCTAAATGCCGTAAATGTTGATTACATTTACAGACGCCCTTATCCAGAGCGACTTACAACTTAAGTAATTGTGTGTTAAGGGCCTTGCTCAAGGGCCCAGTTGTGGCAGCTTGGCAGAGGTGGGATTTTAACCCCTTGACCTTCTGGTCCAGAGGCCAGTACCTTAACCGCTAGGCTACCACAGTCCCAGTTTTCAACAGAAAGCAGTCCCACCATGTCCAAGTACCAAAAGAGGGAAGGACTTTGTCGCTGAGGACTCATGATCCTACAGTGACTGTATATTGGACGAAATAATTGCTGATATGCATGCGTTACGGCATTTTATTCAGTACTTTATTTATATGATATCGTTAACTTTGTTTTACTATTACTACAAACTTAGTTATTACAATTAACATCTAAGCCACACAAGGAGGATGGGGGTGAACAGAAACATGTCAAACTGGAAGAGAGTGCCCCAGATTGACTGTTTAGTAGGATATATGGTTACCCAAGACTGCCAAATACACTGACAGTGATGGGGCACGGGCAGGATCAGATTGTCCAGCAGTTCTTGTGAGATCTTTGTATTCATTTTGAAATATCCCCTCATTTTTGTGAGCAGTGAACATAAGCCAATGGCAATTTAGAGTAATCAATTAACCTAACGGGGATGTCTTTGGACTGTGGGAGGAAACGGGAGTACCCAGAGTAAACCCATGCAGAGACGTTTCCAGGTAACTCACCAGCTGTTCCACTGTAGTTACAGAAATCGAAAGCAAAAGAAGCAAACACTTCTCTGTAGATTCAGGAATGAGATTCAGGAATGAGGGTTCTGCTAAACCACATGCCTCACACACAGGCTCAACCTAAGCAATTTAACGGAGGAATCTGCACAGCCAGAGGGTTCATCCAAAATCTCAACTCTGGATTTTCACTGGGTGTGATAACATAATCCCTACGTTACTTAGACACAAAACTCTATTACTTGCAGAGGATCTTCCCACTTGATACCGCCGCCTCAGAGATGATTAGGTTATGTCACTTGATACAAATATTTTAGACTACACCAAGGTATTTTCACCTGAAACTCAATCTGGACAAAACTAAACCGATCTCCCTGCAAACAATTCCCTGATGCCTGATCTCTCGATTAACATTAGACTTCACAACTTCGCAGTTCATCCGGCCAAGACAAAAGAACCTTGGTTTAATTCTGGACAACGACCTACATTTTTCCAGCCACATTACATCAACAACCAGATCTTGCAGATTTCTGATGCATGACATCAGTACAATATACCGTTCTCTGACCAGAGAAGCAGCTCAGATTTTCAGACAAGCTCTCTGCAAATTCAGTCTCGATTAATGCAACGTCTTGTTTGCTGGTCTGCCTTCAAGTTCCACTGCTACTCTACAGAGCATACGACGTTGCCAGGTCTGTTTCACAAGCTACCAAAGTTTTCTCATTTCATGAGACTCCACTGGTTTCCTGTTACAGCCGGAATTAAATTTATAGCATGGGTATGGAAAGATTCTTCTCTAGATTATACATTGTTTGGTTCAGAACTTCACACCTGCATAACTAATTGGTTGTGTCAGCTTCAGGATAACTGGTACTAGGGGTGGGCGATATGGTAAAAATATCACAATATTTAAAGCCATTTTCACAAAGCGTGATATTTATTACGATGTGTGATCACAGACAAAATGCATCAGTATTGACAGATTCTTAAAAACGACAGATCTAACCACGCAACGCATAATCTCAGTGTTTGTTATCCCAGAGTCTGAAGGCTCACCTCTTTAGAGAATATACTGTTTGTATATTTGTGCAGTTTTGTGACTGTATCTTTAAGGCATTAGGATCATTGAGCTATTGAAGCTATTGAGTCTTGGTCCTCCCAAGGCTTTTTCCTTCTTCATTTATGGAGTTTTTCCTTGCCACGATCACCCTAGGCTTGCTTAATTTGGGATTGGCGTTTTAAGATGATATAATATTGTAAAGCAGCTTTGAGACAATACACCATTGTAAAAAGCGCTATATAAAGCAATTTGACTTTGACACAACAGATGTGATTTTTTCAAATGCGATTTTATTTGCTCTCAGACAATATTAAATTAATTTGTGTTTGTATAGAATGTTCATCTTCCACTCCAATTGCAATTTTTGGAACGTGAAAAAGCGACCTTGCTTTATTTGGGCAGTTTGTTTTTTGATTTTTGTGAACTTCCAGTGGCAACAAAAAACCAATAAGCCAATAATTACCTCTTATGGTATTGGTATAGCAACAACCAAAATGGCAGAGTGTAGCTGTGGAGTTTTGTGCAGGCACACAAGATAACGATTCCTAACTAAACTGCTGCTGTCTTCGTCTTCTTTTTGAATCTTTTGCAGGCCTGAGTGTAGAAATAGATCAACAAATGAAATCAAGTTGACCAGACAAAACATTAAATATGGTGTTTTCATACAGCCTGCAATACAATAAAAGCAAAAGTAAAATGCAAGAAGGATGACTTTATTTAGTTTATATGCATTTCTGTGATTAAGTAACTTTTTCTGATTTGGGGTTGTATGTCTCTGGAGATGATTACCACCCAGATGACCAGTATTTTACTTCTGAATGAACTAATGTAGCTTTGTTGATTCATGCAAACAGCCAAATCAGGAATGGGGCAAGACCAACTGAGGTGTAACTGCCCTGATGCACAGGTGACAATCCTTCCAATTCATGTCTTCTGGAATGCAGTCAATAGCCATAACAAGAAAGATGATGCAAGGTATTTTACAGAAGAACAGATCAAAGCATGCAAGCTAGTACGCAACTTAAAATCTACTTTTTTTTCGAGGAAGAAAGACTAACCACATTCTAAAAGCCAGTTAATACTTATAAATGCTGTTTCTGAAGCGCATTTGCCTGACAAATGTTGCATGAAAGATTCCATCCCATCCAAACAAAGCTCGTTTAGTAGGTGGTTTTAGTGTTTATGAATGTTATGCACTCATACTGAATTACAGTAAAGTGTCTGTCCCTGCTCAGGCTCAATGTGAGAGTGTGAATAAGTTCTACAACCTTAGAAAGGGAAAAAAAAAAAAAAAAAGTGAACACCACTGGAAAAGTCTTAAAGGGTCAAAAGATCAACATGACATATGTAAAGAGCAGTGCTGTTTATGTATATTGAAAGTTTTATCATGGTAATTACAATCTGTAAACTATTTTTTTTTTTTAAGTACAACATACAATGTGACAGTGATGTCCAGATAGTTTTATTTGGGTACTTTAACTACAAATGGAACATGCAACCTGTTGGCTCATGTGCCAGGCATGTTGTCAAATTACACAGTTACACCGTATTCAAGAGATGGAATCTGCTGTCGCAAAGTAATGAGTATCTATCCATATCCATATATAGTACAGTTCAAAAGTCTGAAGACACCGTTAGATCTGGATTTGCATTAGATTAATTATATAATGGCCATATAAAATATTGTTGATACTTGAACCCAAACGTTTAAAACTTTGATTTGATACTCTATAACCTTCTTTTTCACTAATCTTCAGTGCAATCTTTGTAAGCTTTGGCATATATTAGGTTTTTAACCCTGTTCCGCTTTTTTCTAGGCTGCTACCCCTCCAAAAAACATTTTTATTTAAGCTTCTTTTACCTGTAGAACTGTCAGTTTGGTATACTGATTGCCAAATGCTTCTATAACTCAAGTCTAAGGGGAGATTACACTAAATACTATAGCCTATCAATTCTGTTTTTCAGATTTGTTTTCCACTTTTTTTTTTTAAGTATAATTACAAGTAAATAAGTATACTGCTCACAAAAATAGGTGATATTTTATTATGGGATATTTCATTTTAAAATATACCCCAATTTTTGCGAGCAGTATATATATATATATATATATATATATACACACACACACATACATACACACACACATACACACATACATACACACACACACACA
>JAVSBV010063026.1:0-10517 GCA_033117975.1 Parotocinclus spilosoma
GCTCAACTTGGGATTGGTCTTTTAGGACAGTGTAATATTGTGAAGCTGCTTTGAGACAATGCTCCATTGTAAAAGGCGCTATGTAAAGAAATAAATACTTAACCATACATGGTTGTTATATCATTGCTTTAACAGCAAATCTAAGTCCAGCCTAGAAGTTTAGTTCATTTTAATGCATGATAGGAGGCGGTCGAATAACCTTTCAAAGCCTCTTGCTGTTTTCAATGGTAAATGAAAACACTCCTCTTCATTCATCACTTAAACTAGCACTGAGATTGCACTTGCATATTGAAAGATAATGCTAATAAAAAATAATCATTCTTTGTTCCTTGTTTCTTTGTACTTGTTCCATTCTTTAATTAATGTTCACTGCTACACCTACTCTCACAAGGTTTTGGTTATTTCATGTTGATATAGAGCCGCCCTTGTTTGATAGACAGCAAAAAACCTCCTACGGTTCAGAAACTCATGAACGTTCTGGGTTTTTAGATGTCGAATTTGTGGTGGCTCTCAGGAGCACTTTAACAAAGCATAACCCAGGCTTCATCATAGAAATACACCTGTTCACTAGGAGTTGGTCAATCTAAAGAGAACAAGCTTTATAAGTAGCTATCAGAGCTATCAAGCTGGCAGGGCTTCCCGAGATACAATGGCACACCAATGTTTTCTTGTCTGCAGCCAGATGGTTTTTAATCTAAATGTTAGATATTACAATACAAACAAATACACAATGTAAATGCTCTCTTGCTCTTCTTGACTTCACTTTTATGCTGAGCTCTCGTTAGGAGTACCTCAATATGTCAGGGTGGTATTTGAAGTTGCAAATTGATTATTAAAGTGACGATTCCAATCAGAAAGATTATCACCAAATGAAGGAGCACTTCCTGAATCGTCTATAGAAGAGTTAAAGTTCTGTAATCCATGAATGTCCTTTTGAATCTCTTTGTCAGCTGTAGTTGTAGAAGCAGCTGTAAATTGTCTTGATATTTCCATTTTCTGATGCCTAATGTGTGTGATAGAAACAATTACTAAACTAATGTGTGTATAATACTCAAAAACAAGAACAACTGTTTTTTCTGCAAGACCTCAGCTCTCTTGGTGCAAATCTCACAGTACAGCATGAATAAATAAACCAGCTGCAGCCAGCTAAAGCTTAACAAACTAAGACACATTTAAAACGTGTTAAGATTTCTATCTGATAAAGTATATTTGAAGACTGAAAAGAGGAAGGGAAACAATTAGCTCTAGCTGACAGTACAAATGTGTAAAAACAAAATGTCAGAGCCACGCCACCAAAATGATCTGGGCAATGGAGTACGGGCCAATCAAAGTAGAGAATAAGTGTTGTGACCATCCTGGGAGATGGGGGTGGAGATAAACAATTAGCATATTAGTGGCAGGCTGGTCCAACGAAATGAAAAATATATATATAAAAAAAGGGAAAAACCAAGGAGCTGGGGGCATCTTGCACTTGACTTGGATTGTGTGAACATGCTCCCTGAATTACATTATCTCTTGAGATATTGCAATACAATTGGCTTGCTGCTTCAACCAAAAACCACCTGAACTCAGCTGAAGTTTTTCCCCCTTGGAAGACAGTTCATCTGTTGGATTTTTGGAAAACACCACAACAGTATTTTACAGCTTTAGGAGCAAAGAATGACAATGCATAAAGAATAAAAAAAAGTGTAACAGCAGTGCCAAGCCTGACAGAAACATGCAGCAGGATGGGAATAAAAGAGGACTCAGTGTGAAGTGCAGTGCTTGCAATCAGGTTCAGTCCAGACATTTTCACATGCTGGATTCAGACCTGTCTGATTAATAAGCTCTGTGGTACAATCGTTACTGATCACATTACAAAGCACTACATCAAATGGCCCCCAAAGCAAGGCTCTGTTAGCTGACACCATACAAATGTGCCAAACGCTCCAAATTCCAAATGGGTAATAATAAGAGTGAAAACCAAAATACAAAGCAGAGTGCCAGTAACTTTCAATTGCCATCCTTGTTTAAGGTGCTGTAGTCATTGCCAAGACACGTGTCCGAAGATGTGCAAATTGCAGTTCTCGGCAATCATCTGCATTCAAGAAAGTTGACAGTGGCCTGAATTTCAAATTACTCCATTACTTAAACCAAATAGACTATGCTTTTGAAAGAGCTGCACAAGGAAAAAAAATAAGTGGCGTACAGACATTGGTTTTTATTGTATTGCCATTATAGTGGCTGATTTTAGATGCTGTGCCGTATAGATTTAACATAATATACGTTTCTCCATGTTTGCCAAACCAAAGTCAATTAAAATGTTCTATTTGTACTGCTCAAATGCAACTGAAGCAAGGTGATTTTTCATATTATGAAGAGTTTTTGTTAAATTACCTTGGGGTCATTCAAATATATTTCACATAGGAGCAGATTAATTGCTATGCAAAGTAAATTGTCTGTCGTGCAATACTACCCCTGGCAGAACTCTTCAGGCACCACACTAAGGGGATGTTAATTCATAGCAAATACACAAATCACACCTAATAGTTAAACATTCCAGCTTTGTGAAAATCATACCTCAAACAAATGTAATTCAATTATCTTAATTAATAACATGTTTTTCCAGATGACGTGGAGTAACAAAATATGGAAGCACTCGTTGCTGAGGAACAAAATATTCAGTCATCAAACAAATATTAGGTAGTACTTTGTTGCTCCCCCTTTGGCTTATCTGACAGTCGGAAGGTATGATACAATACAAAGTCTTCTACATCAAGCTGGTTCCATGACTAGCTAGAGAGAAAGAGAAAGAGAGAGAGAAAGCGAGAGAGACGGACGGCTGTCCACCCCCCATTCTATCTATCTTAGACTTACACTTTTTATTGTCACGTGTATTGATATGCATGTACAACATACAGTGAAAACCTCCAGCTGTGATATATACATGAGAAAACAAGTAAATAAAATAATATAATAATAAAATCTATAAACTATTGTAAGCTAATTATATATTAGCAATGGAAGTAGGGGATGTGAGTGTAAAGTGCGGTGGTGCTTTAAGGTTGTAGGGGTGGGAGTGATTGATTTGGGTGATTTATGGTCCATGTGTGGTGATTGTCTGATTGAGGGTCCGAACAGCCTGCGGAAAGAAGCTCCTCCTCATTCTCTCTGTCTTGGTCATGAGAGCGCGGTAGCGCTTACCTGACCTCAACAGGGAGAAGAGTCCATGGTTGGGATGGCTCGGGTCCTTCACTATTTTCCTGGACTTGGTACAGCACCGCTTATTGTAGATGGTCTGCAGGTCAGAGAGCTCTGTGTGTGTGATGCGTTCAGCTGATCGCACCACCCTCTGGAGAGCTCTTCTGTCCTGCACAGTGCTGTTCCCAAACTAGGCTGTGATGTTCCCGGTAAGGATACTTTCTATGATGCAGGTGTAGAAATTCTTTAGGACCTTACTGGAAAGTTTGAAGTTTCTCAAACGTCTGAGATGGTACAGACGTTGTCAGACATTGTTCAGTAGGGTGTATGGTCACCCAAGAGTGCCAAAACACCCTGACAGTGATGGGGCGTGGACAGGATCAGATTATCCAGCGGTTTATGTGGGATCCTTGTCGTATTTATTTTAAAATCTCCCATCATTTTTGTGAGCAGTGTAATAAGAAAGAAACCTTGGGAGCACCAAGACTCAAAACGTGACCTGACCTCTTTGGGCAGCTTAGATGTTATACACAAGAAAAGTATCTAAGTAATAAGTTTATATTAATAATGTAAATAAACAATAGCTAAACGAATATTAACAGAGATGCATATATAAAAGTAATAATTAAATTAAAATATAAAAATATGCATGAAGAGTATAATAAAGTTGAGAATATAAATTTATAATTTATTTTAATGCACTATTTAGTCCGGTACAAAGAGTCATTGCAGGGTCCTGCTTCTTCAGTGGGAAAGTTTTGGTGACATGGCATCCTTAATTAACTGCAGTAGGGACAGAGTTACTGCCTTCTGTGGTGTGGGTAAAGATGCACTGCAAAATGTTTGGGAAAACAGTCAACCATGGAGATGTTAATGTAAATAATTTCATCTGAATGCAGTTGAGCCAATAGAAAGTTTCTGAGATACTGGGTTTAAAACCCAGGAACTCTTCACCTGAACCCCCTTTTCCACGATACTGACCTGATTAAGTACAATTGAGCCAACCAGGTAGAACAGAAAGTATGATTTCAACAGTTTAAGATTGAAAATACAGCAGTTCCCCCTTGCGTTGTAAACTCTATGATCTTAAACGAATGCTAAGTGACGGCTTTATGGACAGCACGCCACAGATGTTTTGTTTCAAGTCACAAGTGTGCAAATGACAGTCTGAAATTGTGTTAAAGTGTACAGTCTTAAAAAGAAAGAAAGAAATACAAATGGGGAGGGTGGGGCTGTACTCTCTAATGCTCTCATATTGGGAATCTGGATGTACAAATATTACCTGTCCCTAATAAAACAATTAAAAAAAATAAAAGTGTCCAAATAAAACTGTCCCTAAATCAGGTAGCCAAGTTCATATTCCCACTGCTGGTTATTGTTCCGTCCCAGTCTTTGGTTTTAGGATTGTGGTGGCTTTCTGTTAAGAACTGGACTACAAGCCCAAATCAAAAAAGTTGTGAGGAAAATGCATATAAAACACACAATGTTTCTTACATTGACTATCTTTTATTTATGTTGACGGCATTTAGCAGACACCCCTATCCAGAACAACTTAAAACTGTTACAGTCTTACAATTCAAGCAGTTGTGGGTTAAGGGTCTTGCCCAAGGACCCAACTGTGGTGGCTTGGTAGAGGTAGGATTAGAGGTGGGTACCTTAACCACTAGGCTACTGCAGTATTAAATTACAGTATGAACCTGAGAAAACTCATGCTTTTTTCTGGTCAACATCATCTGAATTGTTATTAAACATCCATTCCTGCATTTCAGTCCTTGAAACACATTTTAAATGAAAACAGACTCAGTAAATCATTTACCCCTTTATTTCCTATTATATACTGAACCTAGGGTTGATCAGGTTTTCATTAAACGGTGCTTTCTCTGGTGCCCCCTCATTACACATACAGTAGTCTTTGGTAATGGGCGCGGTGGGATTATTTATTGTGCTGAGTACCATGACCATGTTTTGACAAAAATGTCAATTAAGCTTTTAGATTTAGTGCCAGATTGACTAAACAAGCTTATTAGTCCTTAAAATAACGACAGCACAGACAGTTTGTGGAGTTAATGTCATGCATTTATTTTCGATACAGCTGCAAAGTATGGAGCGTTGCACTTTTATTCGAACCTGTTGCCATGATCAACTGATTAGTACCGAAGGAAATATACTGCTTTGGACCCTCATGAAAGAACACAGAAGAAGACACTTACCGATGAAAAGAGCTACAGTGTGAACGAGTGCGGTGTGATTCATAGCTTCTAATAAGGAACGTCTAGGTTCACTTTGTGAACTGGAAAACAAAGAATAAAAGACCTTCTGGATGATCTAAACCAATAATTCTAAGGTCCCCTATTTTAACATTTAATTACATGCCAGTCTTTGATCCAGGCCGTCCTGGAAGATTGGGTCTCTGGATATTGGACATTAGGTCAACACTGAACTGATGAATTGAACCCCTATTGTTACGGCACTTTTTTTTAAGAACAAGCGCTGCGTCTAAAACAGAAAGTTTGTAAGGTTCAGGAATAAATACACATATATAATACATATGACTATTCATATTTATATATTATATGATATTTGCAGATAGCATTCTTCCCTGTTTAGTATCCGTACTACCCACTACACTGATGGTTTCGCCTTTGCCATGGCTTTTTAAATGTCCTTATCCCACATGTACCCTGATCACACGTGACTAACACTATAATCAAAGGCTGATGGTTTTAATACTGCATTTGATGGCAGTGCTGCTTTCATACAGACATAGCTCTGAACCACTGATCAGTACTGTTACATATTTGAAGGAGATACATCACTGGGCTGTTATTGGAGTAATATCAGTATTCCGTAGGAGACGAGCTCGCCGATGGCTCATCCAGTCTCTGAGTGCCAGTTCTATTCTTTCATTTAGTTCAGTCCTTTCTCTGTGCCAGAATCGATCCCATAACTCCTCACCGCCAAGCTTTTGGAGGTAGGGGTCGCCCTCCTGTAGATCCCAGCCCAAATGAGCTGGATTACAAAGGCAAGCGGATGTGCATGGCAGCGCTATTGGGTCGAGCAGCGAGAATGTAGATGGCGCTCTCTCTCAGGAACGAGTCCCACATAACTGGCCTGTTAACACAAAACAAGAAAGGTTAGCTCTCTTACAACCAGTGGATAAGGTTTGTAGACTTCCTATTTACACATGAATGTTCTTAGATAACATTCCTAGGTCGTGGTACTTAAAATTACAGCACTGATCACTGGTCAAACTAAAAAAAAAATGGTATCCTCAATTCATCTGATAGTAGAAATAAATGACTGCACTGCTCACAAAAATGATGGAATATTACAAAATGGATATAAAGCAAAAAAAGAAGCGTTTGATTTTATTAAGAATTAAGATAATCAGGAAAGCAAATGAAAAAGTCAAAGAAAGTTCTTTGATTATGCAAATGAGATTCAAACTCAATTATGGTGATTGTGTAGCAAGTGATATATTTATAAGGTTAAATAAAAGCATGTTAAACTGGACCCACATTGTGTTCAGTAGGGTGTATGGTCACCCAAGAGTGCCAAAACACCCTGACAGTGATGGGATGTGGACAGGATCAGATTATCCAGCAGACTTTGTGGGATTCTCTTCAAATTTATTTAGAAATATTTCCTAACTTTTGTGAGCAGTGTATTATAAAAATGTCTTTCAGTTTTCATTCACTTCTCCTGGTGATGGTCATGGTTGCTGAGATAAAGTTCCTAGACTGCAGTTCTTGGGCTAAAGTTATATGGCTACATTTATTATTGGGCTAAAGTTCTTGGGTTAAAATGATCAGACTTGGGAAGATCTTGGGATAAAGTATCTTGATTTCCTTGTGAGGGTCACATTTCTTGGGATAAAGTCTTCTCCTGGTGAGCATCACAATCATTGAGCTCTTCATCAAGTTCTTGGGTTAAACTTCTTGGTTTGAAACTATTGGGATAACGATCCAGAATCAGTTCCATGTGCTTGTCCTGGTGAAGGCTGTGATTATTGGGCTCCATTTCATGGACTTCAATTATTGGATTAAAGTTCTAGGGCTAAAAGTCTAGGAGTTTCAGAGTTTCTTGAGCTAAGTGTCATGGGTTAAAATACAATCAGTATCCATCTTCTTCTCCAGATTTTTAATCCACTTCTCCTGGTGAGGGATGTGATTGTTGAGCTAAAGTTCTTGCACTAAAGCTTTCAAACTAAACTCATTTTGTTTAAATAAACTGGGTTTTAGCCCCTAAGCTAACAGTATTTAATGCAATTATCTCTGTTTCCATCTGCTGGGCCATGGTTCTTAGACTAAAGCTCTTGGGTGAATATTTGTAGGTTAATGATGTATATGTAAAATCCCACACTTAGTTCCTGGGTCATAGCTCTAAAGTTTAAGGGTTCTTAGATCTCCTAGATTCATGTTTCTGGTGTAAAAAACAAACTTTGAAAATACAGGGAGTGTTCCAGTACACGTCCTCTGACCTGTTATCGTACTTCTCCATGGCCTTGTCCCGGCTCTTGTCACTGCTTGAGCTGGCTGGACTGTTCTCTGATATTGGACCTACATGACTGATGCTGCAGAGAAGATGGATTTACAACAGAACATTTAGCGAGCACACTGTATTCCTGCTAACACTGAAACTGAGCTAATGCAAACACGCGCTTTTAGATATTTAATCCAGCTATAAAGTGTTATCCATTAATGTAACTTCATACACACATGCATAGTGAGATAACACACAGGAACATACGCACTCTGAGACTTTATTAGGGACTCCCTCGTGCCTTTAGAATGTATATGAATCAGTGATATTAGCATTATATTGTAGCACAGACTACTCCTTGTTCATTCTTTTTGTCCCTTATTACACCTTTTTGTCTGCTACCCATCAGGACTGGGGTATGTAATTAGTTCCCCACGCTGCCTAGCAAGTGTTTCATGCTTTAAGTGTCTACATAAAAGAAACCAAAAGTCATCTCTTTTCTGATAGGGAGTTTTTTTTCTAGTGCTTTAACTAATAATTTTAGCACAATTAGTTCCGATTCCGCAGTCTGATTGGATGAGAGACGTTCTCTAAAGATAATGGCACTCTAACTGAGGCTACTGCACCACATACACCCCAGTGCTAATATCTCACATACAGCACAAACCTGGAGTGTATTATTACGATCCGGTGTTAAATCTATGAGACCATAACAATTTTCCTTACTAGATTAGTGATTATAATTTAGTTTAATATAGCTCTTAATGTGAATCTGATCAATCAGAATTGTTAAAGTTGGAGTTGTAAATCACGAGCAGTTTGGTCGGGTTTAAGATTTGCACTTAACAGATCTCTGACTGAAGCTCCGATCAGCCGTGGATGATGTTTAATGAAAGATGACATTAAGAAGTAAATGGGAACTGTGGTGGCCTAGTGGTTAAAGTACTGGACTATGGACCAGAAGGTTCAGGGTTCATATTTCACCTCTGCCAGAGGTTGGGTCCCTGAGCAAGGCCCTTAACGAACAATTGCTTGGATTGTAAGACTGTATTAATTGTAAGCTGCTCTGGATAAGGGTGGTGTCTGCTAAATTATATAAATTTAAATGTAAAATCAGAAAGATTGGAGCTGCTGATGCTGTATAACTCTCCCGTAACATTTCTGATCCCTAAAAGTAAAAACTAGCTTGAAACGGTTCTTTTTTGTAATTGTTTTCCAGCTAAGCTGTGAATCCTTTAAGAGCCTATAACATTTGATTTACTGTAATGACCTTGTTTCTCTGTTGTTCCAGCTCATCCATATCCTCGCAGGCTGGTCGTTATCGTTATCGTAAAAATACCATTCCAAACTCTCTCTAAACTCTCTGTATTTGCTATATTATACACTATGGCTACTAAAATACCCCATACATTATAATGGGAAATCAGAAAGGTCTATAAGATGTTTACTTACAGCTAGACGTAGAGCGTAAGTTACCATGGTGACGTAGCCTAATTGAAACTACTATCCAGGATTAGATCAAGCGAAGCTCTGTCAATACGTTCAGCTGATCGATACGTCCTGCTTGGCATGGCAAAATCTCAGGACTCAGGGTTTTTCTTTGTAGTCCCCAAGTTGATTGTAATGAGCTCAGATTCAAATGCAGAGTTAAGCACATCAGGCTGCCTAACCTTTAAACCTGCAGTGCCATTAAGCTGATGAGAAATCTAACGAAGAGCCTCTTTGATCTTGATAATGACAGGTCTCGGTCAGTCTTGGCTAATAAAGTCCTAAGGGCCTGGGGAGATAAAGAGTTCTTAAAAAGGGTCCTGCTACTGCTGATTATGATGGAGATGAAGATTTTGATGATGGTGATAATGACAATTGGGGCTCCGATGATGCATGAGTGTACAAAGTGTCTCTGTACCCAAAATGTAGTCGGTCCACCAGTGTTTTGTTAGGTTTGCACTGGAACTACGAGGCAAATGGGGCCAACAAATTGTCTATTCTGTGAATTTCTGTTGATATTATGGGGCAAAAATAGTGGCACAGAACTGAATTTTCGATCGACTGTCTGTGTGGAGTTTGGTATGTTCTCTAGTCTGGTTTCCCAGCACATAACGATAACTGTAACTTGTCCAAGGCAGCTCTTGGTTGAGCTCTCCAGTAAATACTGAAAATCCAGTTTAGCCGGGGATTCAATGGCGTAGTGGTTAAGGTCCTGAAATGTGTACCAGAAGATTCAGGGTTCAAATTCCACCTCTGCCAAGTGTACATTGTTGGAGTAAAGTGCAAGTCCCTTAAACCACAATCGCTGGGACTGTAAGATTGTATCGTTTTATTTCCATCAACTATATGTTTCACAGAAAGTAAAGCCATTATTACAGACTTCTATAATTCAACAATTCCTGTCTCTAAGTGAAGCAGTTTGTATTAAACATGGCAAAGGTTCCGGTGCATCGGTTTCATTATTCGGCCACTGCTGGTACAGCTGTATGACCGTGCACTTGGATACACCTGCAAACTCCTTCCTTCACACTATGACCTTTGGCACTCCCAAATACAATCACTTTTTTGCCAGTCATGCATGTTATGCAACCAATTTTTAGCACACCGAATTAGACATTCACTGCACTATACCACCTATACCACCGTCGCACCCTGAATTAAACCTGATTATCCTTTAAGTACAGTCACAATTTTTTGTTAACGGATCTTCTAATATAATACAGTGCTCAATATAAGATAAGATAAGATAAGATAAGATAAGATAAGATAAGATAAGATAAGAAAGTTGTCCTACAGTGCATCCGGAAAGTATTCACAGCGCTTCACTTTTTCCACATTTTGTTATGTTACAGCTTTATTCCAAATTG
>JAVSBV010063037.1:0-10517 GCA_033117975.1 Parotocinclus spilosoma
CTCCCCCCCCCCCCCCCCCCCACACACACACACACACAATGAAGTGTCCAGAAGTGTATATGTCAGTTAAAAGGTTGTGTCAGGTTCTTAGTTGAAGTACCTATTGATAAGAGCCTTAGGCTTAGCACAAGGCTAGCATCAAATCTCCAAAATGAGGGTGAGAGCAGCCCAAAGGGATTAGATATATTTTAGCTTTCAAAAAGCAGTGACTGATCACGTTCTGATTACGTCACCCAACAGCAACCAAAATCGAAAAAAGGGGGTGAAAATCAAGTTGGTGTTGAATTGTACGGCAGCTATGAAGCCCTGCAGGTGACATCACTAATTAATACAATTAAGGCGTGGCCACAACTTATGGTAAAGCATGGCTTTGTGCCCCAAAATTTTGTTTAATAGTTATTTTTTCGTTATTACCCCTTCTCCACTGGAAGTGCTAAAGTAATATGTCAAATGATCTAATTAACAGTCACCTGCCTCGTTAACATAATAAAACAATCATTATAAAAAGTCCACATCATACCTTCCCTCCAGTCACAGCCAGCTAATGCCACACACTAATCCTATCCCTTAGAGTTCATTCTCCAGTACAATATCTAGTAACTGTTGGCCGTATCTCGCTAGTTTTTTTATCGGAGCAATAAAAGTTTCTGTTCCGTGTAGGAAAACACGGTCCCTCTTTTGTTTTTAGGGCCAATTTAGCAGGCCAAGCTCCATGGCTCCATTGTGGTACTGGAGAAGGCTGGCTGTGGAGGAGCAGGAGTGTAATGCTTCATTGCCGCTCATGAATAGCAAATGAGTCTCTTCACACACAGGGACAAAAGTGCAGTTATGTCTGTTTTGTGGACGAATAAAGAGTCTTCCAACAAGATGTTTAAGCAGCACTCTGTATGCTTAATTACACACTTCTTGGGTCTAACTGGAGGCTTTATCAAGATTTGTTTTAGTTTGAGGGAGTAACATTTGACTCTTGGAATTTTGAAAAACTTGATTTGTGCTGGATCCTGCGGGAATAAGATCTGGGTCCATTTATGTGACTCCATCACCTCTGTGGTATTTAAATGAAATAAACTGAAAATCAGCAATATTAATAAGGGAATTTTAATTAAAAGCTAGCTTAAGTAGGTCATCAGTCACATTTTGCGTGCTCAGGAGTGATAGCGGACAGCAAGGTTTGGAAATGGAATTTTTTTAATTTATAGCTCACGCTCAATGATTTGGTCCTTTTAGGTAGTACAGGGACTCAAATGCTCTGAAAATCCCCAATAGACCGAAACAATTATGAGTTTCTGTGAACAGCTTCAAAGTGAGAAGCGTAGAAAGTGAGCAGGCTTTCTCCCAGATATACCTGATTTGCCAGAGTCTCATGTATCTAAAAGACTCGTTTAACAATAACTAACTACATGTTCTCTTTCTCTCTGAGCTTATGTTACAGTACCAGCTCCAGCGCTGTAAGATTTCTTCCATTCCAGTCCCACTCTGAGATGTTCCTCTGGTTCACCCAAGTTGTTCTACTACTTCTATTATATTACGGTTCTCCTAAGGTTTCTTCCTTTAAACTTTTTGGGACATTTTCATTGCCAGTGTTGCCCTAGTATTGCTGAGTTTGGGTTTGGCCTTTTTTAGACAATGCTGCACTCTGAAAAAATAGAAATATAGAAAGATTTGACTTGACAACAGACAAGCAAAGCAAATTTCAAAATCGAGCAGAGGTTGTAGATGACCTGAATGTGTTGTGGAGTAATTGTGTGTGTGTGTGTGTGTGTGTGTGTGTGTGTGTGTGTGTAGTAGATATTTCAACAATGTAAGTACGCCAACATGTTTTATAGATGTTCTGTTTGTGATTTCAGAGCTGGTGCACCCAAGTGAAGTGTTGAAACCAGATTCAAATGACTTATTTATTTAAAAAAAGACAATCTGAAGCGTAATTATAAAAATGGTGCCATACCTAGGTGCAGTGGTTGACAAAGTACAGAACTCACACTCAAGTATATATACACCTGATTTTAAATGTACTTAAGTGTTAAAAATGTCTTCTTAAAAGCAAAGTAATCTTAAATGAGTAAACAATTCTTTGTTTACTACTATTATACCAAAAACAAGTATCCGTACACAACCCCATTATCACCCTTCCTAATATACATAAAAAATATTGTTACAGTGTGTTTTAAATTCTTTAAAACATGTTATTCCAGGTAATGTTGTCAAGTGTAATGTTGGAGCAAAGGTGTGATGTGGGGCAGACATCAAACATCACCCAAGGCAATATGATTTTAATAAACCCTGTCGACTCATGGTGACCTGGTTTTGTCATACAAGTTTCAGGCTGATGAGCAAGCACTTTTGCAAATAGTTTTATTCCTGAACCAATTAAGCATATCTTTTGGTATCTGCAGCATAATGTTGAATCTTTTCTGGTGGGTTTATAGCAAGCAGTATTAACATCCCTCTGAAACCTGTTTGGTGTTTATCACCTTAAGAATACAAGGAGCAAAGATGTTACGAGGCTTACCTTTAACGCCCAGTGCACTTGTGGCTCGCCCCAGCAGCCATTACAGAGTATCCGGCGATGCCATTTATATCCGGTCCTCAATTGATGATGTGATAATGGACACCTGGCGTCTCTACTATATAAGTATGAGCGAACGGTGTTCGGTGCCACGTCGGCAATGAACATACGGTCCCTTGCTCGTGTCACGTTTCTTTATATAAAATATAGACGTGACAGCCTGGGGGGGAAAAGAGCCGACGGATGTGTACAGGGGAAACCCCTGAGGTATCTAGAGCGTTAGGGATAGATTCAGGGTTTCCCTTCCCGTCCTCATCGGCTCCTATAGAGCCTCACTCCAGCATTTAAGACACGCCCCGATTTGACTTCCTCGTGGGCTACCTAAAGATCGCCCTCTGGCATTCTCGAGCTCACCGCACGACTGACCTCTGCCGTATTGGTGCATATTGTAGGTGATTCGTGTTCGCTTCAGCTGGAGGTGCCATTCCCATTTGCGACTCATCACAGCTGCGTGAATATTCCCCCTTTTTGTTTTTGTAGTTTGGAGAGCCTTTTGCTCTGCCTTTTTAGTTATTTCCCCATTATTACACGTCGTGGGGTTCCTTCTTTCCTGCATCCTTGAGTCCAAAACCGCATATCATAACAAAAGAGAGAGAAAAATGTGAGGTACAACTCAAGGGATGTACTCATTCAAAGTAATTGCCTGACTAAGTGCACCTTTTTGGAAGACATGATGATCATTTCTGTCTTCTGAGTGCAATTCCTTATACAGCACCATACAAAACCATTGGAATGTAAGTTTAGTATTAGCAGAGTGAATAATAAGCTTATCCCCAGATGGTCCAGGGACCAGTACCTTAACCAGGAGGAATGTTAAAAAATGTTTTTAACTGTGTCAGCTTGGTAGAGGTGGGATTTGAACGCTGGACCTGTTGGGACCTTAAGCAAGGCGATTGCTTGAACTGAAGACTATATTAGTTGTAAGTCGCCCTGAATAAGGGCGTCTGCTAAATGCCATAAATGTAGTAAAGATTTTATCTCATTTTAAGCATAGCTCCTAATAGCCAGATAATACACCAAACACAGCTTTGAACAGTTGTTCAAATTGTACAAGCAACAAAAAAAATAATTGTGAAAGCACTGTTGTATAAACACTGCTGAATTAGGGACTGAATCACACTAGCATTGGGATCTGATAATTCACAATCTCATCTAATGCCTTGGGTTCAACCATTGCAACTGGTGTAGGTCT
The DNA here is from genome assembly GCA_033117975.1 of Parotocinclus spilosoma. Lineage (NCBI taxonomy): Eukaryota > Metazoa > Chordata > Actinopteri > Siluriformes > Loricariidae > Parotocinclus > Parotocinclus spilosoma. The sequence goes on from JAVSBV010063037.1 coordinate 3,759, forward strand.
AAATACGTAATTGTTTTATTTATTGATTTTGCTGTTGGACCGCAATTTGAACTAATCCAGTAAAATGATCAAAATATACATTATGGGTAATAGTGGGTATTGGAACAAAGTGGGTATTGGAACAGAAGTTCTACAGTGTAATATATGACAGTGTAAATCCATGTGTGGACTAATACGAATCAAATGATAGGTGAGAACTGCTTCAAACCTGCAGATTTGTGCGTGGCAGAGGGGTAATGTGGGACCCGGAGGCCTATGCAATCTGTTTCTATAGAGCTTGTGTAGGGAAATGTCAGCAACAATAAAAATCGATTAATTGCTCTATCAAATACCAAATAACAAAGCCAATAACATTTTACATAAGCAGGCAGTATCACAAACATCTCCCATGTACTCCTGATCATTTATGCTGAGAGCAAATACAATACAAAGATAAGGGGGACTGTGATAGCCTAGTGGTTAAAGCACTGGCCTATGGACCAGAAGGTTCAAGATTCAAATTTCACTTCTGTCAGCCTGCCACTGCTACCTCCCTGAGCAATCTCACTTGTAAGATTGTATCAGATTGTGCTTTACTCTGAATAAAAGCATCTACTGATTTTACTTAATTTAAATAAAGCAGTCCAAATTAGTTCATGTTAGATGGGTACCCACAACCACATGGACACATTTTGGGTACCCACCAAGGCATTAGTATGTGTTTTTACTTCTGACACCAAGTTCCAAATTGGATTTGTTTAGTGTTTAACACATTTGATTTTAAACACTTATTAGTCCAAAGAAACCTCAGCTCCTTGCACACTCTACATATTCAAAAGCTTTCGAAATCGCACTACATCCCAAATCCCCAGGCCAAATATTTAATTTTTTTTTTTTTTCCAATTACAATATGCCACTGATGTTCTTTTGATGTTCTTTCCATCTACAGAAGGTTAAAGAAAAGTCATGTGATGTTTTGCTGTTGCTGTGTGCAGAACTATTCAGTCTGTGTTTTGGATTTAGAAAGCTTAAGGGTTTGGAACATGGGAGTCAAGTTGAATAAAGTGTCTTTATACAACATAAAAAGGATGACTACAAATAAAGGCTAGGTTTCAGATCTTATTCTGGTTTCTTTTAAATCCATTGACAAAACATTCACATCCAGTGTGAGTACTGGCTCTGAATCTCATTTGAAAGTCAGATTTTACACTGTTGTATCTGCTCAGTGGAGTATTTAGCGCTGAAGAACAGCTCAGTGATTATTCTGATGTGGTGGGAGGTTAAGAACGTAAGTGGGTTACAGGGTTTGAGTGGCTTACAAATACAAATACTGTTTCATTCTTAATACCCTATAGTAGTATGAACCCTCCATTTTCACTATCCTGCTACCACTTCCTCTTTTATGATTTAAAAAAAAAAATTCTGACACCTTTCTGTTGGTTGAACCTGTTTATCAGTGTTATTTTTCAAAATAAGCCCACAAGATGCATTTTCTTATGAATAAATCCCATAATCAATGGAAATAGGTTTGGGTGGATAACATAACCTAAACAAGCAGGAGTCATAAGTCATATTAAGAAATGTGAAAATCAATTGATATATACAGCAACATTTTTGACTGTACTTTAATTTTACTAAACACAAGCAGAAATTTAATCACATCTCCAAGTACAGCTTGTGGGACTGTGGGTTTACTCTGGGTACTCCGGTTTCCTCTTACAGTCCAAAGACATGTCTCCAAATTGTCATTAACTTGCGTCTGCCCGGATAAATGTGGAGCGGTGGAGAAAGCAATGGCAAACTACTTCACTATCCTGCCAAAATACTTAACGGACATAAATGTATGGAGATCGATGATCCATCAAGTGACCGAGGATCGACTGCGACTGTACAGTTAATCCCATCCCAGCTATAGATATAATTATATAACCATGATTAACCATAGCTAGTTTTATGTGGAGGATGAGAGATGATGACTCAAACTCTTATTATCTGAAATATCTGTAAAGTATGGGAAATTTTAATCACCTAACCTACCATCCAAATCACTAATCCACTATAATCAATGTTGATCAGGAGTAGAATGGAGGTAGATGGTGTTCTTTGATTCTTCTGCAAGTTCTCTCTGGTGCCATTATAATCAGTGGTAATTAATTGATAATACTTGTATATATTTTTATTATATTCTTATATTTATATTATATCATGTAATGTTAGAATGAACATAAGAACCCACAGATGATTTTTTTAAAAGATATTTTAATAACTAATATCTAATATAACACTGCTGACAGGAAAGGCTAAGCCCAGTTGGCAGATAATAGATATGCAGGCGTCCAATCAAAGTCTCATAGCACTATATTACTCTGTCCTTCAAAGTAACAAAGTTGATGTTATTATGAACAAACAGGAATGATGTAGGAATTACAGTTATTTATAAATGTAGCTTAATCATGAAGCTGTGAGCCATTTAAATCATCTGTGGGATTAAATCTATAATCTGAAAGTCAAGATTAAAAAGCGAATACACTGATGACACACACTACTGAATTCCCCAGTCTCATCAGGTGATCGGCTTTCCTGTGGTGCACCTTTCCTAGAAAAGCTTTTCACCCAGTCCTACCCAGTAGGTGTTTTGGAGGTGTTATTCAGGACACTGTGACCCTTCCAATCATGTGTCCATGTTTGCTTGAAAAACCCTACATCCAGAGCATTTGTTATCTTCTGCTCTTAGACGAGAGGCTGTAAACCGCTCTCTCCACATGAGTAGCTTAATCACTTGAGCTCGAGAGGTTCACATGTAGGTAGTGCAGAGCAAGCAGGGGCACCCGGGCAAGCTGAGAGCACATCACTGCAAAAGCAGTTCTCCAAACCTTTGCATTATGCTCACTCATTATGTGGCAGAGCCTGGGTGGGGTGAAAGAGCTAGCGTCAGGTTTGAAAGAGCTGGGCTAATATTGCATTGTTATTTCAGGCAGCACATCCCGAATTCCATTACTGTGTTTGCCTTGAGTTAAGGAAATGACAAAATTTTGTCTGCTTTCTGCTGATGACTTTTCGCTACCTGTTCTTTCGTGAATACTGTACAAACACAAAGGGTATAATGGCCATTCTGTGCTACCGCTTGACACGGCCATGAATCCAAATGTGAGGGAAAATTGCTGAAAATGTCAAGAAAGGTCTGCACTGACAAATCAGTGAATATTCTTTTTGGGAGTTAGCCTCAAGGTGTTATGAGAACGTCTACGTCCTGAATTTCCCACTTGGGACCCAATACTTACAGTGCAATATCATTTTCCTAGAATGAGTTCATGTATAATTAATGAGAGGGAGTGAATCATCCAATCACAGAACGTAAGGGACCAGAAAATTCGAGGCACACAGTAGGAGGCAGTTGAGATTTGCAATGCTGATCAGCTGTAGCATCAAAACTGCAACATTGCTGAAAGTGTTTTCTTTAATGGACTAAAAGAATCTGTAAAGCAACGAAAGATTCTAATGGGTTTTTGTATGTATTTATTTAATTCTTTATTCATTCATTCATTCATTTATTTTTATTTTTTACTTAGGATTCAACCTTGGATTTAGTTATGTAATTACACTAATAAATAGTAAATACACTCTAACACTGGTAAATATACTCGAGGTGTATTATTGTGATCATACCACAGCTCCTGTATTCATTATTTTTTTATTTTAAGATAAAACAACAGAAAAAATTAACTATTTATTATACCGACAATAAATACAAATATATTCATTAATTAATTTTAACTTACTAAAAAACGATAATTTACATTCAGCGAATAATGGACTCCATTAAAAATGTTCTTGACATGTTGGAATTTGAATATGTGAACTTAAGGTGTGTTTTAAGTTTTTTTAAGTGAGTAACCTAACTCAATTATGTGAGCTTGCACAACTCTTGAGTTTCCATAAACCCTATATTTGTTGCATTTTCCATTTTGGCAACAGAAACATCTTTTACACCTTCCGGATTGTTGTGCTCTTGGTGCTGTCATTGTAGGACACTTACTACTAGGCAATGTAACACTCTTATGTTACAGGGTCGACATGGTTCAGCGTTGTATTCACTGACCACATTTGTATGGGTTATGATTGTACTGCTTTACCAAATCCGATCCAATTTCACTCCATCCTACCAGTTCTGCTATATTAGGGTTTGAGCAGAACTGGAGTTTTGTCGCTCAGATCCAATCGATAATGAGCGAGAGGCTGTATTTCAATCCTCTTTTGTGGCCTTCAAGGCTAAATCGATCACAAATACTTTCATAGCATGTACTCTCTTTGATGATTGCCTGGTCAAGTTGGTGAGGGCATGATCGTTTTGAATAGGGTCACCTTCAGATGAGTAGGTTAATTAACTTAATAAGAAATATAATAACCTTATTAGATCACGGATATGAGAACGGGAGGTATGTGGCACGTGTGTGTGTATAATAATGAGAAAGAATAATGACTCAGGAATGTGAATGTATACACACCTGGTAAACATACAGTACTTTGCAAAAGTCTTAGGTCACCATTAGATTTATTGTTTTAACAATAATATAATGGCCATTTATAGCATATTTTAAATTTATAAACCTATACCTAAAAACTTATAAACATATAAACCTTAACTTCAGTAACTTAAAGCAGGTTTGTTTTCTCTGCTACAGTTTCTGTAAACGTGTTTTTTAAGTTTTCCTCATGGGGACCTGCACGATGTACCACAATGAACAAAACCTCAAATCTTTCTATCCTGGCAGGGACACTGGTCCCCACAATGTAATATAAACATCACAGACACCCTGAGTGTTAAGCTCCATCACATTTCATTCTATAGAAGTGCATGCACTTCTGACCTTAACAATGCTCGGCTCTGACAAACGGAAACAAACAAAAAGTGTCGTGCCTAACCAAGTGTGATGAACAAGTCACACTAAGCACGCCAGACTGGTACGCCAGTCTGTGTTTCTGTGCAGCCTCTTTTTACTAAAGAACAACAACAGACACGCTGGCTGATCCACACTGAAACCGCACATTACCATCATTTACAGACAACTAATAGGTTGTTACTGATTTCAGGTCGTTAATATATGTAAAACGTAGTTAATAAATCCAACATCAAAAGATGAATGTGCAGTATATTTGGATATATTTACAGATCTTGATGTAAGGATGTATCAAAATAATTACTTTACTTAAGACAAGTTCGACAGGTTATATAAAGGCTACAATTCAAGAACTGTTTTGATTGAGAAAACAGAACTGAAACACAGCAAAGTGAATGCTGTATGTTATTTCAGTGTTAGTACCACAGGGAGATTGCACTGAATGGGTGCCAGTCACATCCCCAGGACATCCCTACCAAGAACACTGGAAAATAGTATATGTTAGCGTTCATGGTCTCTAACAATCTCTAAAAATACACTTTACAACTAAATATAAGGATTAATTGCCTTCAAATAACGTTTCTTTAGCATTGTTGTGCCACACCATATCCCATCTATGTATTAAATATTTTCCTCATAAGAAATCCATAATAATGTACTTTAAAATACATATTTTTCTAAACCTGTTCATTATTTGCTAAAAACTCAGTCATCATACAATAAATAATTACAGGACTGAGTACCAATAATAGGAGAAACCAATAAAAATAATTCAAGTTTCCTGAAGTTGGCCAACAAGCAAACAGCATCCATTTGGCTGAATGACTCACCTGCAGCCATGGAAGACGAATGAAAAGTCAATATTTCAGAATTGCACATTGTTACTAAACTTTACAGTTGGACTCTAATGCCAAAAAACAGTGTTTAAACTTTTAGCCTATTTGTAGTGAAGCCCACATGCAGTGAGAGACTCCAGATGAAGCCATGTTCCATCCAATATGGAAGTTTATGCCACATTACAGTACCATAATCATTTATTTTCAATGTCTGTCAGGCTGTCACTTACTAGTGGACTTGGCTGGCATCTCTCCGCTGCTCTCTTGTGCTCTAAATGGTCTGGAACTAACGCTCGATTAATGAAGCCAAATGAGTGTCTACTTTAATTAGCTCTTGTACTTCAGCATCAAGCCACTGATAGTAATTCGAGCATTTACTCCTTTCCCGCTCATCCATTTGATAAATTATAACTTTACTAATAAATGTTCCCATTCAGGAAGAAAATAAAGGAATAATGACCATGTCAGCGAGAATAAACAAACATAATGCACAAACACAAGTTGTAATGCATGCCCATTGGATGCAGCTGAAAAAGCATTGAACACTCAACGTTTGTCGCTTGGGCACAAAAATCATCTTATTTGTGATTTGTCTCTCCTTGAATAACAATTAGTAGGAACTCATAACTGCTGACCAGGACCAGCCTTTCCGTTTTGATGATGTTCTGACCGTTTAAAGGTACCCAGGTCTACATCTGCCCACAGCATTTAGCAGACGCCTTTATCAGAGCGACTTATAAGTGCTACAACTTTACATTCCAAGAAATTATGGGTTAAGGGTGTTAACCAACCCAACAGTGGCAGTATTTTGAAATATTTTGAATTATCCCCAAATTTTGTGGCCAGTGTATTTGTTCTGTGTGTCTTTCTGTGTGTGCACATAGGGGAGGGAGAGAGTGTGAAAGAGAGAGAGAGAGAGAGAAAGAGAGAGAGAGAGAGAAAGAGAGAGTGAGAGAGAGAGAGAGAGAGAGAGAGAGAGAGAGAGATAGAGAGAGAAAGAGAGAGAGAGAGAGAGAGAAAGAGAGTGAGAGAGAGAGAGAGAGAGA
>JAVSBV010063048.1:0-10517 GCA_033117975.1 Parotocinclus spilosoma
ATCGGCCGCCTGAGTCGCTACTTGCCGACATGACAAGTTTTTATCTGTGGTTTTGTGTTCGCTGTTTGTAAAAGTTTTATTATAGACTGAATTCATTCAAGCCCTACGATGTTACCCAAACGTTCTGCAAGTTCTAAGGCTAAAATAGTGTAAAAATACTTAAATAAATATAGTGTCCCTACTTTGCGGGGTTTTTTTTTTTCGTTTATCGCGGGTGGTCCTGAACCGTAACTCCCGTGATAAACGAGGGAACACTGTATTTGTAATTGGATTTCTTTATCTAAGATGTAATTAGTCATTAAAGTTACATTTTGAGTGTTTAGTCATATACATTGCTCACAAAAATTGGGGGATTTTCAAAATGATTATGAAGCGATTAAAAAAAGAAGCATTTGTTTTTATGTCATTAAACAAGTTCATATGGAAAGCAAATGAAAAGTCAAAGAAAGTTGTTTGATTACACAAATGAGATGCAAAATCAGTTATGGTGATTAAGTAACTAGTGATATATTTATGATGGTGAACAGAAGCATGTTAAACTGGACACATTGACTGGTCAGTAGGGTGTATGATCACCCAAGAGTGACAAAACATGCTGACAGTGATGGGGCATGGACAGGATCAGATTGTCCAGTAGTTCTTGTGGGATCCTTTGCCACTTTTGCACCAGGGAAACTTCCAGCTCAAGAAGTGTTGTGGGGGGGCATTGGACGGTTTGCCAGATGTCTTCCCAGTACATTCCAAGCATGTCATTGGGATTCTGGTCAAAAGAATATGAAGTCCAGTCCATGTGTTTGATTCCTGCCTCCTGAAGCATGTTGTTGATGAAATGATCAATTGCTTTATCGTCTGTGAAAGAGTTGTTTCTAACTTCCCCAGCATAGGGTTCCACTGGAGAGTTCCAGCCCCTCGGAAAGGAGTCCCTTTCTCGTATAAAACGTGGATTGCCCCGTGTTCCTTGTTCACGCCAGATTAGGATCATTATCACTATGATTATTAGGCTGCAAACTGAACCGTTACTCATCAGAGAAGAGGACGTTGGACCAGTCATCACAGGTCCAATGGCGATGCTTATCAGCTCACCTTCTACAGGTTCTACGATGACTGCATGCAGTCCAACACGATATGGCTGATTTCACAAGTTCTGGGTGCATATCTGTTGTCCAGTGGCAGCAATAAACTGTCCCCACTACCCTGTTGGATTGCTGTGCCTGCTCCTTCTTACCAATAAGGTCAAGTAGCGGTCATTTCTTGCTGTTGTGGCAGGTGGGGGTCCCTGCCCTAGTCTTCTTCGTACTGTTCTTGTCTCTTGAAAGTCTGCTAATCACGTTTTGGGATGTTCCAAGTGCTGTTACCTCTGTTGTCTATGTTTGAGCAGCTTCAAGACGTCCTACGGCTCTCCAAGCTTCTCATTTAAGCAATTTGTGTTGCAAACATTACAGGTAGTGCACTTTCAAGATCAGGGAATGTTCAGATACTCCAGCACTTTCAGCCTTTTATATAGTCCATTTCCGCCAAGTAAATAAAGTTGTTTTTGCATCTCATTTGCAATAATCAACTTCCTTTGACTTATCTTGTGCTTTTTCCTGACCTGGCTGGAACGCACCACTGGGACACAGGTTCCTGCTGAAGTGTGCCAGCATATTAGATTCCTGCACCTCCCAATCAATATTAAATGTTTTTCCTCCCCTAAAATCAATGTTTTTTTTACTTTAAATGTGCTTTTAGATTTTTTGAAATTTGCCCTAATTTCCCTACTGAAAAAAAAACTAGCATGATGCTGGACTTGGTGGTGACCAGCGTTTGTTGTGTTTTGAACATGTTTTGCTGGGATGCTAGTTTTTACTGGGGATGCTGGTGACCAGCACATTCTGGTCTTTACTGGGGGTGCTGATTACCAGTACATGCTGGTCTTTTGAGTTTTTTATAAGGTGGTGACCAGCACGTACTGGTCTGTTGTGGTTCTTTGATTGTTGTGACCAGTAACTAACTGCTGGTCTTTTCTGAGTATGCTGGTGACTAGCACATGCTGGTTGAACAACAAAACCAGCAAGATCATACTAGCCAACCAGCTTTGCCAACAAGTTTATTCTGGTCTACCAGCAAAACCAGCACCACACCAGCTTAACCCAGCATGGATCTGATCCTGGACAATTCTTGTTTTTTTTTCAGCAGGGTTTTCTGATAGTATACCGAAATTGTGAAAACCCAAAATGTAACCCGGTCAAATAAAAAGTGACATAGTTCTGTATTTTTGACTTTTCTTCGTGCTGCGCGTGCTTTTGTGATAAAGCACCAACTTTTGTTTTAGTGTCGACCTTCTTAGAATGGGGATAAGAAATCTGATTTAAATTCGATTTCTGCAAAAGTACGGTGTTGTCCCTGTTTAAGGGTTATTATGAATGTAAAAGTGTTAAATAATTGGATTAGGTGAGAAAGCGCAATTATGAGATGATTATCAGAGGTTTTATAATGAAGCAGCTGCTGAAGCGGATAAACAATTTTCACTCGGCACTGTTCAGCTAAACTGCATCATGCGGCTCTGCTCTTTGTAACTCAATAAAACTCCGCGCTAAAGAGCACAAACAAGGGCATATAAACTCAACCGGGACAGGGAGATCTTTTACAGAGGAACTGGTATGCTTTTACAGGTAAATATTACCCATTTAAAAAAAGATTTACAGTTAAACAGCCTCCTTTAAAGCTCCGTTTTCCTCCTGCTTATCACAACCCATTGTGTTCAATCGGGAATCCGAGTCTCCTATACTAACATCGTTACTTTCGCATATTATGTTTCCTAAATATAGTAAATTATTAGGCTTTAATCCATTCTCTAAGTCGGAAATCTACTTTTCTTTAATCAGTTACCGTTTTAAACCCATTATGGTTTGTCGCTAGCCCTAGCCTAGCTTATTAGCTAGCACGCTTTATTTACTTTCAAGCGTCTACGTCAACTAGCATTAGCTTAGCACACGAAGCTAGCTTAGCTCCCGAAGGCCACGGATTGTTTGTTTTTGTTTGTACGTGTTTATTTTGTTCCGTAAGTCAAAAAACGTCGTATTTTCACTCGTGCTATGCAACGCGCCACAATAAAAGCTGAAAAGAACGTCGTGTAAGATCATGTTTATAGGTTTTTTTTGTTAGCTTAATATACCTTGTTTTTGTGGGGATAGCATTCGGTGCTAGTGGAGTTCTCAGGTGCTTACGTCCCACACAATATAGCTAAATAAAGCAGAATTTAATTATATATAAAGTAAATTAAACGCATTAGATAAGTTCACCGAACAGCAATAAGCAGCTGTTTTACTCCATTCATAAATTAAATTCCCTTACATTTTCATTTCTTCGTAGTGTTTTCACGTTTGGCTTTGAATAAGTATTACGTTTAAAAATGGCATATATTTTATTTTTATTACTTATGTATTCAGAAATAGAAAGTATTATATATTTGTATGGGTGTGTATATATACGCGCACACACACGTGCGCGCGCAAAGACACGCGTTCATACGTATTACACAATCAATGGCCACAATATTAGGTACACCGTGCTAGTACCGGGGTGGATCTTCCATGGGTTCAAACCTGCCTTCAAGAGCTGGAAACATTCCTCAGATTTTGGACCATACTGACATGGTGGCACCACGCAGCTGTTGCGGATTTGTCAGCTGCACATTGCGATTCTCTCGTTCCATCACGTCCCAAAGCTGCTCTAGTTTATTGAGAACTGGTCAGTCACCCATTTGAGTGCAGTTAACTCAGTGTCGTGTTAAAAAATTTTTTAAAAAATTGTCATGGTGCGTTTTCCTGCTGGAAGTAACCCTCAGAGGATGGCACACAGGGTCCCAAAGTGTGCCCAAACAATATCACCAAGCTTAGCTGTTGATGCAGGGCAGGATGGATCCATGCTTTTGTGTTGTTTATGCCAAATTCTGACTCTGCCATCTGAATATTACTACAGTCGATTCCGGTTAATGGGACCACATCGGGACGCGATCACTTTGGTCCTAATAATCGGCTGGTCTGATTAAACAAACATTCCCTATGTTACAAGACGGGACGTGCTATGTAACATATGAAATGTTTATTAAACCTTTTATTGTACGATTTAGACGTATAGCGAACGTACAAACAAGAACTACTGTTACTTACCAACTTTGTTCATTAAAAAATAAATTTGCAAACAAGTTTTTCACGTATATAATAGGATTTGTTTCGGTACTTTAGAATTTGGTCCGAAAAAGCGGCTGGTCCCATTAGCCGGTGGTCCAATTAACCAGATTTTACTGTATTTTAGTGGTGCTGCACTTTAATAAATGTGTTTTTGATTCTGCAAACCTAAGTGGTGTCTTATTACTGTTTTTTTATATTACTATTCTACTATATTTTTTTATCAGTTATGTAGTTATGATTAGTCTTAAAAGCCTGCAAAAGATTTGTGTGGATTGTAATCCAGCCTTAACAATTTATGATATGATATTTTGCTCACCCTTAGGTCTAACTGTAAATATTGTACATATTATACAAACTTAAGAGATCGATTTCCAAGTTAACTAAATCATTCACAAATGCTTTGTTTACCAGTATATGTTGCAACTGCCGCTAGGCTCCACTTAAGTGTGGGTCATTAAATAAATATCTTAAATCATTGTACATTTATAGTTTTTTAACAAATGCCCTTACCCAGTTCAACTTACAGATACAATCCAAGCAATTGACGGTTAAGGGCTTGTACAAGTGTCCAATAGTGGAAGTTTGCCAGTACCTGGACCCTCAACTTCACAACAAACCTCAACATTAGTACTTTAGAGTAACCACTGAGCAACTGCTATTTTTTTATTTATTTTTTATACTTAGTTTTTTGCATATTATTAATATTACTATACATTATACCTATTACACTATTACATTATTCTAGTGTACTAAATGTAATAATGCATCATTTCAACAGACACTTATTCATAATGATATCAACTGATCAATCTTACAACATAAAGTATATAGACCCGTTTGTAGACACTCAAAAGATTGCCTCTAAAACATGGCTATTAGTATGGCATTTGCCATTAACACACACACACACACACACACACACTTTTGCTGCTATATTAGCATATGTTTATCTAATAAAGCGTTCCACTGGATTTTAGTAAATGACTGTGTGTTGGATCCTGATGTTAGACAATAAATCCTGGCCCTCTGTTGGCATTCCAGTGCATTTTAATTTAACACCAAGAATCTATAAATTATGTAATGTGGGAACAAGATGTAGAAATATGTAAACATGCAAACATTAATAATAAATCTTCTGTATATATGAAAAGTAAATATTTATGTATTCATTTATACATCTTTTGTCCCTCTCCATTTATATCTTTTTATTTTTTTATATTCATAGTACCTGCCCATATAAAAATTATTCTGTATAACCTGATGCCCTTTTCACAAAGTTTTTTGAAGCAACAACATTGGGTTAGTGCTGATAAGAAAACAAAGGAAGGTGAGCACAGTAGCATGACTGATCTTATCCAGCTTATTGAATCTCTTTCCTGTAAAACCCTCATGGTGTGATTAACTTTTCATTTTGAAATCAGAAACAGTCACTACAGCCTCATAGACATTATCTCATTAATATTTTGGTGACAGGAGAGCTTCAGACTGAGCAGTGACTCATCCTGGTCTGTTGCTAACTCTAAGCTATGATTTTAGGATTATGTGATCTTCTTGTGGGATCTAAGGTATGCTACGTGAATTTTATTCACATTCATGTTTAATTATTTTAGCCTTGTGTGCTTTGAGATATAGTGGCTGATTTTTTTTTGTTTCTCCATATTGGGAAGCCCAGAAAACAAATGCATGCTTTGTCAAGAACTGATTTACTCAACAGATTCAATTCTTGTAAGTTAGAAAAAATTATATGTTTGTGTTAATGTTTTACTGTTAGTTATCATGTTATGTTACATGCATATATTTTAAATCTTTTTTCCAATCTCCATTCTAACCCTCCTTTTAATGAGCAGTATATAATAATAATAATAGCATAATAGCATAATAGCAATAATAGCATAATAGCATTATAATCTAATAATAGCAGTCCATCAAAGAGCTTGGAGTTTGATGTTTGATGGCCCTCCAATAGGTCTCCCTCAGGTATAGCCAAAATGTTGGGACTAAAATACAGTCCCTACAATGACTGGCTAGTGCCACCCAAGCACTCTGATCTTTAGATGTGTTCTTAAATCATTAACCTTACCAGTTATTGTATATTTGTAATGAAAACAATTGAGGACCCAGGATTCAGAGCAGTACTATTTGTGACCTCTACTATTTGTGATAGACAGTATTACAAACAACAGGGAAGATCAAAAAGATGAAATAGAGACTCAAAGAGTGAATGAGAACCAGTTTATATTACGCTTAATAATGAAACATCCCCTACTTTTAGGAGTATTGTAGTTATAAGTAAAATAAAATATAGGGGCTGTGGGTGGACGTACAAATGGGTACTACATACAATAGAACAGGCACATACACATACAATTACACATAAAAGTAGCAGAAACTCATTTACACAAGCATGTGGTAACTTACAAAAAACGTCTCTAAACACATCAACCGTATTAGAACAGTCTCTTATAAGTGAGCATACACATGACTGGTAATTTAGTGAGCTTCCAAATGAATGACAGCTTTTAAATTCTGACTCAGACTGATTTCCTATTGAGGTGACCAGCTTTTATCAGAGCAACTCGATCCATTGATGACTGTCCTGCCAAATCTCCACAAAGAACCATGATCTATTAGGAAAGAGCCCACTGCAGAGAGTGATATGAGGAAGGCTGAAGAAGTGAAGCACACTGCACTAGAGTACAACAAAACTGTAATAATATGCTGCCATACTTGGTGGCATAACAGTATATAAATAAGCAATTAACACAGGAACCTGTTATAATAATTAAGTACAATATGGTAAAGTACTGTATACTATAATATTATACTTTGGGAAAGCCATGCATTGTCTTTGACATTTTTAGCGTGTTTACATTTTACTTTTAGTTTTATCCAAATAGGTTTTGGACTATGGTGGCCAAATGGTTAAGGTGCATCTGCTCAGGTAGTCAATCAAGTTCTTAGTGGTGCAGCTGTGATCCTAAGGTCCCTGATTCAGTTCCAGCACTAGGCGGTCTTATGTGAAGTACAGTTAGACAAACATACTCTTATGTGAAGTACAGTTAGACAAACATACTCTCTCCCTTCTCATGTATGAATATGGAACATGCATACACTAATCATTTGATTATAGCAATAATGTGATTACTGAGGATAGAAAGTATCTAATTTTAGTTTATTACTATAACTCAGGTATTTCCTCTTCAGACCATTGTGGTTACTTTTGTACTCTTTGGTCTTCTCCAGAATTGGCATTATTTGGAAAAACTCCTAGCAATATCTTGACAATACTGTGTCCCTGCCAGTGATTCAAATAGAAGTAAAGACTATTGCATTTACTATAATGTTACGTGAATTGTATTAAAGAATAACAATAGTGTTAATCTTGGATTAACCCCTTTGCTATAATTCTAACATAGTTGAATTTGATAAACTACTATAGTATGTATGTTTGTTTATTTGGCTTCTTTAACGTCGCTAGCAGCATCAGTGGCCATCTTAGCGACACACACACACAAGGTTATATCCATACACAAGTTCATCTCAAGACTAGTCATATGTACACACACACACATCAATGCCAATTTAGAATAATCAATTAATCCAACAAGCAAGTCTTTGGACTGTGGTAGAAAACGGAGTACCCGGAGTAAACCCAGGCAGACACGGAGAGGACATGCAGACTCCACACAGAAAGGACCCAGACTACTCCAACCTTGGATTGAACCCGGGACCTTCTTGCTGTGAGGCAACAGTGCTACCCACCGAGCCACTGTGCTGCCCATTACTGTAGTAATATGGCTTTCTTTGAGTAGACAATAGTGGAAAGCTGACTTAAAACAAGACTTTGGCTTTGAAACTCAAACAGTAAAGAAAATGGCCATGACCCATTTTAATATTTTTAATGACTTAAATATTGAAAAATGTTTTTGCTACTTTTTACCATGTTCTATCACATTTATCATCTTATCTTCTGGTTATTTGAAGAACATCTACAAAACGCAGATAGGTCACTGAAATGCAATAACAGCGTAGGAAATATAAAATTGTAAAAATAAACTAATTCAAGTCGCAAAAACATACCACCTACCTCCCAAAAATCCACTACCTGTTTATTCTTCATGCTTTAACAGACCTGCATGGATGTGGTTTCATTTCCTAATGCCAATCTATCACCCAATCCACAAATCCCCCAAACGGACTGGGATTCAGAGGATGAGAGCAGTTGCGCCAGAACCAGTTAACCATTGAAGAACGGAAGAATGATCTTTGCTCTTACAGAAGCGTGAAAGATCCAACAAAAGATGTTTACTGCTTCCGTTTGAATAAGAGGCAGCAATTAGTGGCATTGCTGGTACCCTGGCCTTGCCGGTTCAGTGGCAGAGCTGCTGGGTGTTACGCACATTAAAGAATGCATTACCATGGCAATGCAACTCTCAGCAAAGATTATTATCTATGAAAAAATTCCTCAGCATAAGCTGTATAACTGATTCTTTGTGCTGCATTCATTGGTTAGAACACATTTTTTGAGAGCCAAAGTTTTAACTGCAAGCAAATGTCAGAAAGCAATTAGTAGCATGCTTTTTTAACCTAGTTTCAGTCATGTGTGAAATAGCACAGTAATACAGTCATAAAGATCTCTGATGGTAAGTCAGCAGCATTTTGTTGTGTTTTGTTACTATTACATATAAAAAACACACATGTTGCTAGTTACAATAAACATTTTATTTGTGTTTCAATGCTACACCATATTAACTGTATTATTAATATCATATTAATATGTATGCAGAATGAATAATAATTCATGAGAACATTATCAAGAGCATCAAAATACCTAGGTCTATGGTATAATAATTGAATGAAAATCTTTACATTTTTATCACAAAGTTTATTTGTAACTAAGCCATTAAATTAATTAAAAATAAATGGAAAATGTTTAAGAGTAATACCATTAGTATACGAGCTACCATCCCAATATGCTTAAGTTTGTTTCCAAATTCTGCTTTGAAATGTTTTGTAGGAGTATTATTGATCAAATATTAATATTAATATTAATATTAGCTTCCCTACTACAATAAAATAAAAAGGCCTAGCTTTCATCATGGTCAGATTATGAATTACTAACATTCCATACAATTGCCTTTACTCCAGAATGCTGTCCCAGCCTCTCTAAACTGTGGTTGGTGAAACGAGGGGCAAAAAAAGGCATAGAGACCCAGGGTACTTTTTTAGCCGTTTCTACAGATAATGGCAGTGTCTTGGTTGCTTACCAATTTACACACAAGGCACCTGCTGCAGTGCTGCAGCCAATGTGTGTAAATTTCAAATACTGTCAGTGAAAGTGCACACAATGCAAGGTTGCCAGGCCCTCTCTCATAACTCTGACTCTAAGTAAAAATTTAATTAAGCATGCACTCACCTTGGTGCATAACCACTAATTTTATTTATCCATTTGTAATTAGTTTGAAATGTTATTATTAGCTCTAAATAAATTACCTCATGACCGGCTAGAGGCATGATTACAAAGTTACCTGACAAAAGGTTTGTTTCTTGGAAAAATGTGAAGTTATGACAATATCAAGTTGAATACAACATGTTTCTTTCATATGTAATCTATACGCACTAGAGGAAGGGTGGACATTACTGTTGGACAGCTTTCGGCCTTAACTTAGACAAATTTTAAAAAACATATTTTCATTTTGCAATGTCATGCACATAGCCCAATGAGGATGTCATCCTGCATAAAATGTTTGTCAGATCTCCTTAGTAATTCCAAAACAACATTTTGTTGTTTTTGTACCTGGTGACAACAAACCCATCCTTTTAATCTGGAACCAGTTTGTCCTCCTGTAGCTTAACAGTCCCTTACTAGGCCATCTATTTCTTGTTGTGTTATCAGATGAGGATAACATAAATGGTTTAACATCTGGATCAGTGTCATTTCCACTACCGATTCATGTATAGTGACATCTCCAGCTGTTCCATCTAGGCTCAATGTCTGGTGTCTTCAGTACTGGCAAACTGGCATCATTTGTCATTGGTCTCATGACTGACGGCAGATTAGGGTTTTCAGTAGATTTTCTATATTTAGTGGAGAAACCAGATACATTTGTCAGACAGAAGTACACTGTTCACAAAAATAAGAGATGCAGTCGAATCCTGCTAACTGGACCACATCGGGATGCGATCGTGGTCCTAATAACCGGCTGGTCCGATTAAGTGAACAAGCCCTATGTTACAAGACAGGACGTGCTATGTAACATAAAAAATCTTTATTAAACCTTTATTGTGTGATTTACACGTATAGCGAACGTACAAACAAGAACTACTGTTGCTTACGAACTTTGT
>JAVSBV010063059.1:0-10517 GCA_033117975.1 Parotocinclus spilosoma
CCCTGACCTAAACCCAATTGAGCATCTCTGGAGAGACCTGAAAATGGCTGTCTACCAACATTCACCATCTAACCTGAAGAAAGCGGAGAAGATCTACAAGGAATAATGGCAGATAATCCCCAAATCAAGGTGTGAAAAACCTAATGCATAATTCCCAAGAAGACTCTTGGCTGTACTAGCTCAAAAAGGTGCTTCTAATAATTACTTAGAAAAGGGTCTGAATACTTATGACCATGTGATTTTTCTTTTTTTTTTTCTTTTTCTTTTTTAATAAATTAAAAAAATTCTACATGTCTGTTTTTTTTCTGTCAAGATGGGATGCTGAGTGTACATTACTGAAAAATGGCTGCAATGAAACAAAGAGCGATAAATGTAAAGGGGTCTGAAAACTTTCCGTACCCACTGTAAAACACCACGATAGCATGCTAATTTATCCCTCACTTAATTCTCCTCTGCATTGAAACCAACTCTTACTACTATTTGACATTCCTGGGAAGTCCTTGTTGTAGTTGTACAATAATTATTCTGCTGAAAAAAGCCAGTTGGGAGCCCTTCCACAAGAGGAAACATGTGGCCACAGGATGTCCTGCACACTTTGCTGAGTTGTTAGTGTCCCTTGTATCACTACTAAGGATGACCGACAATGGCTCCCCATATGATCACGCCAGCAGGCGGGGCTCCACACCAAAGGCAGGATTGAGGTGCTTATCACAAGACCTCATACTCACAGTCAAATGTCATCGGATCCCAAAGACAACTTGGGTCTGTTGATAAAGATGATATGTTCCAGTCTGTAGAACTAAAGTTTTCTCATTTATGACATCACTCCAAATGATGGCGACGGCGGCTCGCTGTCAGCGGCAGGACAAGTAATGGGAGCCATGACACATCCTTATGCTAGGCGCCTGGAAAGGGTCCAGGCAGAGACATCTGTGTGTATTGAGGTTTTCCTGGGTTGCAACGACTAATGAAACAACATTTCGCAATCTTCTAGGAACCTAGTCACCTTCTGGAAAACAAAGTACTGTATATCTTTGTTTTTCGATGGAAACTGACGTGACCCAAAAATCTATATCAGCCACCTGAAAAAAGGTAGGGTAAATTGAAACTCCATTGTTTATGCCTAACTTACTGCTTTGTGTAGTAGAGATATTTTTAGTGGACAAAATAGTTTCTCCCTTCAACAGATTAGCATTGAAGTTCTCTCCGGGAACAAAGGAATTCAACACGTGGATTGTGCATTCACATTTATGGGGAGATATTTCCTTAAAATGACACGCAAACAACCTGCAAAATAGGAAAGCATAATGTAAAGCAAATAGAACTGAACCATTAAGACCTACAAAACATGTATAGTGTTGTTACTTTGACTCACTCGTCCGTCTCACGAGACACATTGAGACTGTATTCGAAGCAACTGCCCAAACGGTCTGAGGTGAAACTACACTTCATCTCTGTGTCAAAATTGTTGATGCAGTTCACTTCTGGAACTAAAACAGTTTGGACATGACAGTAACAGCTTCAGAAAATTATTTATACACAATAATTCCTACATTAGCTTTTACATTATTTTTGTACCTCACTCGGTACGGTTGTTATTTGGCTCAGACATAAACGCACAGTTGCTTAAAATCACACTTACCAGAAGATTCCGCCCGAGTGAAAACTAATACCAGTTGCAAGATGGGGATTACGGTGCGCATTGTCTATTCTGCAGTTCACATAAACGAAAGTTTAGGAATAGAGAGAAAAAAGTCGATTTTAACTTGTTAAAGTAAAACACGCAGGTATAAGCAAGCACATGTTTGACTAATGGTTAACACTATTATTTATTTATTTATAGTTATCAGCAAGTCCACATCGATACAAATACGATTTAAACTCACCTTTCTGTTTAGCACAATCTGCTGAAAGTAATGTCCAAACGAAAGTCCTGAGGTTTTGATCTGTTTGTCGAGACTTTACTTTACATATTCGCCCCGTTTACTTTCTAACACATAATAGTAAAAGGTCTTGGTTTTACTTCCCTGTTCTCAGTGTGGGATTTGGCAGATGGGCGGGTGTTTTCAGGAACGACTACGCTGTAGCCCTTCTGTGGAAATTCATAAGCAGTTCCCTCCTCCAGTTCTACTCTGCTCAAATATAATGGTAATAAAAACAACATTCAATTCAATAGAAATATAAACAACAATCAGCCCACACCTTAAACTACACACTGTCGTTCTATCCAGACTATATGTCCAGAGAAGTTAAAGAAACTTTAAAACTAGCCATTTTCCCTAAAATACGAAGTTATAGAACGCTGAATATATTCAGTGGTTAATAAAGAGCACTGCACCAAGATTTTAGTTCCTTCAACCTTAAAGATGTTTGCTTTAACCTACAAATTTGAGCTTGTTTTCTTATATACACTCTAAAAAATGAAGGTACGATATAGGTACTATATTGTGAGGTACAATCTTTAGACATGTACCCTCAAATGCATATTATTGGACTTTAAAGGATGTTAGAAATAATGTAGAATGTAAATAGATAGATTTTATACACTTTATTAATCTGTGGGAAAATTAGTCTGTGGGAAATTCCTTGGATTCTGGCCCTCATGTAGATGTTACTTTGACACATACTGGTATAACACATATACAGTATTAAGATATAACACATGCGTATATGAAGTATGAAAAAACATAATAATAATTGTATTATTATTATCAATATTATCGGGCACAACACAGATCTGTTGTTTTTAACATATCTGGTTATTATGCTCTGATCAAAGCTCCTAAAGCAACTTAAACTTGTCAGGTAGAGTAATGGTTGAGGTGGTCTATAATCTGCAGCAAAAGTAAACTAATTTCCTACAAGTCAAGCATTTTATTAAACTTTCTGCCTACCACTTTAGACACGGGTTCTGTCCAGGTTGATGTAAAGGCCCTTAATTTGATGCAGTAATCACCCTATTTCTGCAATTATTGTAGCCCTTGATGCTGGCACGGCATAAACAAAAAAGCAAAGGAACCCACAAACTACTAGTTTGTTTTTAAAAATTCATGTTTTGATTTAACCTACACATTTGAACTTGTTTTGTGGTAGTTATAATGAAGTATGACATGTTAGAAAGAATTTAGAATGTAAATAGATAGATAGATCACTTTATTAATCCCTGGGGGAAATTCCTTGAATTCTGGCACTTATGTAGATGTTACTATGACACATACCACCTATCCCCTACACTCCTACATTGCAGTGATGTCCCATTTAATGTTAGGCCTCTTTTAGCAGGACAATGTTTCCCTTGCACACTACAGAAATTGTTGAGGAATAGTACTAAGATCATGCCAGTGTTGAAGATGTTGAGTATGTCAATGAAATACTTTTGTTTTCCTTTTCAATTTCCAAAAATTCAGTTTCAAAATATCCCCTATTTATTTTTTTTTATTAAGCATCCTTCGCATAATTATTGTCACATTATCTTCAATACGTATCTGTGAAAGGAGTAAGGTTATAGTGATATTTGTCAGATACACTCGCACTCGCAGAGACACTTAAGCCTCTACCACATATCTTTGAAAACTGCTCTTATCACCTTTCTTAAACAAATAAACAGTTATTTTGTTGGTAACGAGCAAGTAAAATTAACAAGAACAGTAAAACAATAATCACAAATAAATCAAATCTACATGATTTGTAATTAAATGTTGAAGTCACAACATCTTTACTGAACACCATAATATGTAGTATGGCCTTACTATGTATCATACCCTGCTGATTACATGTCTTGATCTCCTGAAATAAAAGATATTCAGAGAGAGAGTTTCATTTAATTGCATTTTTTGTTAATAAACATCAAATCCTACATTTCAGGCCTGCAATACATTCAAAAAAATTGGAAGCAATTTAGAGCTAGAAATAATAAAAAAAGATATGTGTTTTCTGAAGAACCACCATTTATCAGTAGCTGATAGAACCACATGGGCAACCTTTATCAAGCACTACAATGCAGCATTACACTCACAAATGCTACTTAAAATGTTACTGTACAAAAAAAAGAAGCTTAGTGGACACAGTGGAAATGTGAATAATGTTCAGACAAATTAGTATTCCTGATCATTTTAGAAAGAAATGGACACTGTGGGTTTCTGTGGGTTACAAAAGACAAAAAGGACGCTGTTTACATTTACATTTATGTCCTTTAGCAGACTAATATCAGAAACAAGTCCAAAAGTCAGGGTTTTTCATGGTATGGGCCTGTGTCAGTGTCATAACACTTTCATGGTGTTAACATTAATACAGAAAAGGACACTATGAAAACACTGTCAAACTGTTTGGTGAATGCTGGGAGAAGGACTGACAACATTACAAAGTAGTAAATGCTTACCCTCTTCAGGGGATTGGAATTTCACACATACCAGTAGCAAACAGACCAAAATAGGGAGAACATCCATGAGCCAAAAACACTTAAGCCTCTGTTCACAGTGCGCAGTTACAAGTGACATATTCAAGTGACATATTATTAAACAAACCATGTGATGTATGTACAGTCAAAAGTTGGCATAGTACATTATTTCCCAACTACAGTGTGTGTTAGTTCTTCAATACTGCTTCTGAAGCAACAATCTCAAATACTGGGGAAAAGTGTCAGCTGTTCCAAGCTCTCATTTGTTTCTACCAATCAAATTTCCAAAATCATCTACTTGACAACTAAAACTTATTACAAATGAATAATGTAAAATCAACACGTTTTATTGTATTGCACCTATTTATGGTAAGGATATTAAAAAAAAACAACAACTTTAATTGTTTTAAACATGCTCCACAAAGCACACACAGATTTGGTAGGACTATTTAAATATAGTTAAACCATAATAATTGCCCCCAAACTTTTTCCCTTGCTTGTAAGATTACACACTGTGATATTAGGAAAAAAGTGATCGATACTAGTTCGCTTCTATGGTTTAACTCTCATATCCGCACAGTTGTTGTTGATGTTGTGTACTGTTGTGTTGTATTTAGTTTTCTTGTGTTTGCCTGTTCGTATTTGTAAGTATGTGTGGTTATTCTATACAAAATGAAAGAGCGCTGCCACCTGCACAGCCTACAGTTTAACAAAGCGGAAGAGCGGCGCTTGAATAGTGGTTTCATCCCAAACTGCTACTCACGGTACACTATATAGGGTACGGAAGAAATACTTCTGCGTACTATATAGGGACTCTTGCGTGTAAAAGGAAGTAATTTGGGATGGATCCGGTGTTTTCGCGCGGATACGCGGTAGATTGAACATAGCAAAAGCAACTGGAGCTAAACGTCTGTAAGTAAGCTTAAAGCTGTGATAGAACAAACTTTTAGAAATAATTAAAAAATATCCACATACTGCTTACACATTAAACAAGCGGCGTTTTAAGGCTAAAGGAAATGAGCTAGCCCCTTTAACGTAATAATTCGTTTGTATGCTAGCTGTATCCATTGTTACAATTGTACAATGTTACACTGTTCCTGTTTATTTACAAGAACGGTTGAAGTTTATATGCAGATTATTTCAATCAGCGTTGTATAAAGTACCCAGTTCTTACCTTGACTCAAAAGAATGTAGCATAAACAGGTAGCTAGACGTATACACGTTATGATGTTACGTGTACTAAAAGTATAATCTGTAATAAATGTTACATGCATTAGGATGTTTGTAAAAACAAACAAAAACTTATAACCTATGGTATAATAAAAATGGCTTTTTGGGTTACTAAATATTGTGCAAACCGGATCCAGTGTGCCATTGCTTGCAATTCAGTGTCATAGTAATAAAACTACAATAAAGGCGGCAGATCAATGCTCTTTAGCCATCTGTAATCAGGACTGATTACAGATTACAGGAAAAGATCAGTTATACTTTAATTTTACATTTCCAGCATTAATCAGACACCCTTATCCAGAGCGACTTACAACTGATGCAGTCTTACAATCCAAGCAATTGTGGGTTAAGGTAATTGTCGTCAGTAAACCTGATTTGAATTAAGCCCGGTATAGTATTTATATCTCCACTAACATTAGGATCTGATTCTGGCATGATGTTGAGTCAGAGGTGAATACAGCCATATGGTTTATTTTATACATAGAAAGTAATCAAAACTGCAATTTACAGCAGCACTAATTAGTTCATAGTCATTGGTTATGGCTTGAAAAATGTAGTAATGTATATGCATTAATATGTAGTAGTAAATGTTTTGTTCTGTTATGTTAAGTTATGTTTTTTTTCCGTTACCACAGAGCTTTGCTTAAAATATACCCAAGAGCTTTGTATAAAGGTATACCTCATGCTTATATGCAGTATAAAAAATACATGTTGTATTGTCAGTATTATCAGGCACAACACAGGTGTGTGTTGAAAGCGATCTTTTTTCCTTTTAGAATTGTCAAATTTTAAACTTGTCAGGTAGAGTCACTGTTTATGTGGTCTATAAACTGAAGCAGAAGTAAACTAGTTTCAAGTCAAGCATTTTACTAAACTTTCTGCCTACCACTTTAGACACAGGTTCTAGCCAGGTTGATGTAAAGGCTCTTAATAGGTGCAGTTATCACCCTATTTCTGCAATTATTGTAGCCCTTGGTCATGACACAGTGTAAACAATAAAGCAAAAAAAAATATATATATACAAACTAATCCAGATGGGCAGGCTCATCTATAAGAAAAGTAATTAAGCCACATGCATCTCACTACCAGTCAGATTTTAGGCACACCAGGTGGGCAGTTTAATAGTTGGTATGGGTCTAAATATTGTCTGTATTCTTATACAGTCATTTATTACTGACCTTTTGTTCTTCCTCTTGGTTTAGTCTAAATAGCATGTAACCAGAGCACTGGGATGAAAATCTGTGGTTAAATAGATGTCTTAAGTACATTTTACAAGTCTGACTAATACTAAATACAGGAAAGGTAGATTCATACTTAATCACAGTCCTGTTTGTAATCTATATGTCTTGTTCCTGTTAATTTACATCCTAGAAACTTAGCCAGGATGTCCAGACCAATGGGTGACAGTCATAGACGGTTCTTGCAAACCATGATGACAAATGGAATAATCAGCAGTTTCCAGGCTAAGGCACTGCATCGACATAGTTGTGAGACTCATGGAGGTCAGTAACCTGTTGATTGTTAAAGAATATAAAAATATAAAGTAATATAAACTTTCATTGTTTTTTTCCTGCTGTTGATGGGTAAATGTGTTCATTAAAAACATATTAGGAGAAGTATAGTACTCTTTTGGTCTGCTTTACATTTCAAGCATAAGCTCTTTTTAATTAAAAGAAGGGGGTTATCAGTAAGTACATTTATTTTGCGGCATTAAAATATGCTGGAAGCTGAATTAATTGTTGAGTTGTTGAATATAAATGATTGTGATCTTCTTTCTTATGGTTATTGGCAGCTCATTATACACAAGATAGATTGGATGAGTTCATTGATGTTATTAACGCTCATCTTCAGCCCATGTTCATGCAAATTAGAAAGGGCATGTCAGAAGAGGATGGGATGCAGTACTATGCTTTGGTAAGTTTTTAATGGTAAAAGTGTAAAGATTATTATACAGTGTAGATATATGCTTTACTGTCGTCTACGTTTTAAATGCAGGTAAACATGGCTGAGACGGACATTACGAGAATGTCTTGTGACTATGCTGACAATGAGCTGGAACTTTTCAGGAAAACGGTGAAAAATGTGCTGTGTAACACATTCGTAGTGTTTTGAAGGACATGCTGAATACTAATTCATATCGTCATTTGACATTTTTACATCAGATGGACCTAATTGTGGAATCAGAGAATGGTACTGCCTCCTCTACTGATGTACTAAATTGTGTTGATGGTCTTCAGACCAAGAAAATGAAGAAGAAAGAGACAGAGCATGTGCTGAACAAATTTGTCCAGGACAAATGGTTAACTGAGGTACATTTGAGATAGTTTGGCAATGATACAACTTTTTTTGGTTGATAGCAAGGTTTTGTGATTGCCGGAGTGTGAGACTTGTACTTCCTGGGGATATTTCACAAACAAAGATTGGGAAATCGGCACTTATTGCGATTAAAGCCTGTGTTATGAAAAACATTAATGAAATTACAGCCTAATTGGTTTTACTATATGGCCCAGAATTAATTAATTTGTCAGTAAGACTCAAATATAGTCGCCCAAAAGTGACAAAGACCACAATGTTACGCTTAATTAGCAGGAATGCACACTAGTGCATATTTAATATAATATAATAATTCTAATCAAGGCACCTGGATGTAAAATATTTGGCAGTAACTATAAAATGTTATACTTATAACAAATTGTTATAAAAAATAATCTGCATGTTGAGGGTTTACTTGCAGTAGTCCGTACCATTGTACCCATGTACCTGATGTCGAGGCTGATCTAAAATAGTACTACATGAAGCAAAAAAAAAAAATAGTGTCAAAATAGTGTTCTGGGTAAACCCTTGGCTAAACCACAGAACTTAGCAGATAATAAATAGAATTAATATCTTGCCTTTTATAGTAGCTTTGCAGATTTTTGTAGCAAATGTAAAAATGTCCGAAACACAAAACAACTAGGGATCACACACACTACATGAATTAAACCTGCTGTTGAACTTGAACCAAAAACGTGCCTCGTGTTGCCTAGGAGACCCAGAGTAAACAGCTAAACAAGCAAACACACTTATAACTACATACAGAGTATAAAACACTCTCGTTTTACACTAAAAGAATTTAGCCAGAGCTAGCTTCTGTTGTAGTAATAGTCAGCAATTGTGGCCTTATTAACCCTCCTGGTTGGTTCATGGCTTCAGCAATTACAGCCCAGCTTTTCTCCTCATCTGCATGGTTGTGGTAGTTCTTGGAACTTGCATTATGCCGGCACTCCTGCTACAACTCCAGTTAACTTGTCCTACATAGGAACATCACTGCATGTGTAAAGAACACGTATTGGCACAGGAATTAAATACAGCAAGTTGACTCTCCAGCCTTTATTTTAATCGGCTGTTGACTGTACCCGTTGTAATTTAATTGCTGACCATTATACACTACTAGATCACGCTTGGAGGTGGGTCTAAAAATGCAAATATGTTTACTATTTTAAACATTCTGATACATGATCCGAAGGCTATACTTTACTAGAAATTACAATGTAAAGGCTGTAAGAGTGGTTGACACAAATTTAACAGCAAGTGTAACTTGGACAGAAAGATACGATAAACAATGATAGAACATTGTTTTTCTCTGTCTTAGAAACGTGGTGAATACACTCTAAGCACTCGCTGCATCATTGAGATGGAGCCCTACTTGCGCTCAATTTACCAGGATCTCATCAAAATGTGTTATGTGTGCCACAATGTCCTCTTCCAGGTAGGGAATACAACACCTAAACTGATAATGCGTTTATGTTTTTAGTTGCTTGGCTTAATGCAAGTGAAATAATTTTAAACTGCTTACAAAAATTAGGGGATATTTCATTTTACATTTACAGTATTTGGCAGACACCCTTATCCAGAGCGACTTATTTTATAACCTGTAATTTTTGTTAGAAGTATGTATGATACCAAAACATTCTATATTTTAGTTATATTCTGTGTATTCTTTACGTTTTAGTGATTACTGCACTTTGCAGTTCTACTGTGTATTCACTCTGATTCAAATAATCTATTAAGGTTTTGGTGCACTCTGGTCAAGCATCTTATTTTCATAGATTTCCATTGACTCTGTTTGTCACTCTAATCCTTATAAGATAATTCTTATTAATTATTAATGGAATGAACCTACTCTTATTGCAAAGATGCATTTGGCCAAAAAAGCTCATAGAAACTTAATCAATTAATCCAGCACTGTGCTTGTGCAGAGTTATATTTTTATTTTACAGAAAAATAATGCATTCCTGTTTTATATTATTTCTTTGTGTACACCCTTGATTTTAACGTACCAGTGTAATTTGCTGAAGTAAAACGGTTATGCACTGTACTAAGCAAGTGTTATTACTCATTGTCTTCAGAATCAAATTTGTGAAAATCCTTCCTGTGGCATCAGGATGCACCTGCCCTGTGTTGCCAGATATTTTAAAGGACGCAGTGACCCCCATTGCCCTTCCTGTAATTATTTCTGGCCTCATGAGATTCCAGGTAACGTTATTCATTATTAGTGTGCATTCATTATGTTTCAGATTACATTTGCCCACAAGAACCTTTTAGAAAAGCTTGCTTACAAACCCAAAGAAACTGCATAGTCATTTCCACCATTCATTTTCTTTTCAGAAATCCAGCCAGAGACACAAAGCCAGTCCCCTTCGATACCTGTTGCAGCACCATCCACTTCTTCATCTCGTCGCTCCAGGAGATCATGATATTTAGTAGTCTTGCATGTTGGGTTTAAATGCACATAAATGTTTATTGGAAAAGGTTAACTGTAAATTATGATTATTATAAATTGTAAATGATTATAGGAAGCAAGCTGATTTGATGTTTTTTTGTAAATAGACAGTGCTAACGGTTAGAAGAG
>JAVSBV010063070.1:0-10516 GCA_033117975.1 Parotocinclus spilosoma
TCTCTGTGTGCGTGCGTGTCTCTGTGTGCGTGCGTGTCTCTGTGTGCGTGTGCGTGCGTGTCTCTGTGTGTGTGTCTGTGTGTGTGTGCGTGCGCGTGTCTGTGTCTGTGTCTGTGTGTGCGTGTGTGCGCGCGTGCGCGTGTGCGCGCGTGCGCGTGCGCGTGTGTGTCTCTGTCTGTGTGTGTCTCTGTCTGTGTGTGTCTCTGTCTGTGTGTGTCTCTGTCTGTACACACTCAACTCAACTCAATATAGTATGAACTATAAGAAGGCCTGGGCAGTGCTCCACACAAAGGCTTTCTACAGATTTTGGATGGTGTCTCTAGGAATTTCTTGACCGTTCATCCAGAAGAACATTTGTGCTGTCACACACTATTGTTGTTTGAGAAGGACTCACACACTTTATTTGTGCACTGGGGCACTGTCATTTCAGAACAGAAGAGGGCCTTCCCCAAACTGTTCACACACAGTTGGAAGCATAGATTTGTCCAAAAGTATGCTGGAGTATTGAATTTTATTATTAACTAAACTGAACTTTACAGTTGGCACAATGCAGTCAGGCAGGAATTCCCTGAACCCAGACTCGCCGATCAGATCGCCAGATAGAGAAGTGTTTTTTTTTTTGTTGTTTTTTTGGTTGTTTTTTTTAAACTTCACAAAACACACTTCCACTGCTTCACAGTCCAGTGGTGATACAATTTATACCACTTCATTGGTCGTTTGCCATTGTGCTTGGCGATATAAGGCTTGCATGGAAACGCGCTTGTCCATACTTGTCTGTTTACCTTCTGGTACACAAGTTTTTTTTGTGCTGACACTAGTACCAGAGGATGTTTGAATCGAGTGTGTTACTGACTTGTGCATTGTACGCCTCAGTCCTCTGCGACCCCACGGTCCATCAGTTCATAGCTTACACTTTCAATAATAGTGATTATTGATGCTGAAATGTCTAAGAGGGAAGAAATTGAAGCTGATGGTAGTGTCCTATTGCTGTACCATGCAACTTTACACTGATCCATTCTTTCACAAATGTTTGTAAAGGTAGACTGCATAAATAGGTGCTTGCATTTTATTTATCTGTATCAATGGCACTGAATGAAACACCTGAATTCAATGGTTAAGTGGTATGCACCAATACTTTTGCCCATATAGTATAGATTTACTGTGTGTCTTGATGGTTAATCTGGCTTTCTGTGCCTCCATATATGCAGAAATTAAGACTGCTACCAAATGAGCAGTCAAGAAAATGGCAGAAGCTTCAGCTCGTATTTTGTCCTGCTTCCTTTCTCCCCAGCAGCTGTAACGCACACCAGTGGAAGCGGTTTAAACGCGGAAGGCTTTTGTCTGTGCATCTTGTCACAGAATTTCTGAATTGTGCTTTCCGGCCTGCTTTTGTGCTGGCTGAGTTGATAAGTGATAGAACGTCTCTCTCTGTCTCTCACTGTGTTGCTCCTTTCTTTAGCACTCATTCTTTATTTCTGTGCCTCTTCTGATTTTGCTCTTCTCTGCAGCATTCAAGAAGGTGTCAGTCAGAAGGAGAGTGTGTTTGTGCGTGCGTGCCCTCGTCTGTCTGGCTGGCATGTGGCAATGAATGGAGCGGGGAGAATGGCGAGTGTTGCGGTATTGAACGGAGCCGAATGCTTGCAGACTTGCCGAATGCATGCTGAGGGTTTTGTCTCCCTCTCGCTTGTTTGACCCTTTCACCCGTCCCGTCTATCCTTCCGTCCTTCAATCCCCTCGGCGCGATGGCAGGTAAACACTGCTGAATGGCCTGACGTCAGGCAGTGAGAGAGATGGACCTGTCCAATTCTCTGGCCAATTAAATGATAAGATGTTTGGAGGTTCTCCCATGAGAATGAAGAAAGAGCTGTGGCGACGTCGCAGAAAGGCAGTGCTGCGAATCGCAAAGCAATTTGAAGCTCTTATCACAGCCGCAGTGCCCATTTGGTCCAGGCTCTTTTGGCTTGTTCATTCAGTTCCTAGAATGCCACCTGAATAAAACCAAATAGTTATACCAGTTATACTGCTTTTTTAGAATGAGATTAAGTTGGTGGGAGCCCACTGACAACTTTTATCAACTTGACTGATTTCATTGAGTTCGTTTAAAAACGGATAGGGCAATTCTTTGCAAGGGTTAGGGTTAGCAAGACTAATGTTATGTGGACAGGAAAAGTAGAGACTGACCAGCCTGGGCTAAGGTTGAGGGTCATGAAGGTATGGCTGCTCTCTCTAATCACCTAAATCTTGGCAGTCATGAAGATGTTCATTTTTGCCACAGGCTATATCGGTGACTTGGTGCATTACAGTCATGGCCGAAATTGTTGGCACCCCTGAAAATTTTATAAATAAAATATATAAAAGTATTTATCCCAGAAATGTATTACAATTATGTTTCATTATACATGTTTATTTCCTTTGTGTGTATTAAAACAAAGCATAAACAGGAAAAAACCTAAACATGATAATTTCATGCAAAACTCAAAAAACGGGCCGAAGAAAATTGTTGGCACTTTTTCAGATGCATGTGATACTTATTTAAACTCACCTTAGTGAGTAATGGGACTGCAGTAGCTTAGCGGTTAAGGTACTGGACTTTGGACCTGAAAGGTCAAATTCCACCTCTGCCAGGCTGCCACAGTTAGCAAGACCCTTAACCCAACATTGCTTGAATTGTAAGACTGTACCAGTTGAAAGTTGCTCTGGATAAGGGCGTCTGCTAAATGCTGTAAATGTAAATGTAAAGTAACGGGTGTGAGCAATATAAAAATCACACCTGAAACCAAATAAAAAGGAGAGAAGTTAAGTTAATATTTGCACTGTGTCTGTGTGTGCCAATTTAAGGATGCAGAACTAAAATTGTGGACAAATATCACCAATTCTACATCCATCTCCAAAGATCTTTATGTTCCTTTGTTCACGGTGTGCAACAAAATCAAGACTTTTACAGCCCATGACACTGTAGTGGAGAGGAGAAAAACTGATGAAAGGTTGCAACGCAGGATAGTCCAGAATAGCAGGATAGACAGATTGCGGCAATGTCTATTGTAAAAAGCGCTATATGAATAAAATTGAATTGAATTGAATAGTCCGGATGGTGGATGAACACTTAGTCAAGTTCCAACAAACTGAGCACAACTTCACTGTGATTTACTAATTGTATAGCATTATAGCCGTTCTCCATGTGTGACTCATAACATACACTTAGCATTTATTTCCATTTTATCAAATGGAAGAGATTTTCTCATATTTAAAATCAGTTCTGATTCCCATTACTGCTGCATGAAATCGCAGCTAAATTAAGCACTCTTTTTTTGGCTACATCTGTTGGGGGTTTTGCCAGATTCGATCCTATGAAATCTGTTTAGACTCTTCTTGTCCGTCTGACGTCTACCCCTCAAGAGGTAAATGTGGCACATTCCATGTCAGAATTCACAATGGTGGTTAGCCAGTCAGTTCCCTGGTTACCTGTCAGGAAATCTCCAGTTCCTCCATATGTCAAACAATCACATGCCTGGGCTGAGCTAAGGCAGCAGTCATTAAATAATGCAGGTATTACTGCATCTCTGGAGTCGTTCTTGATCAAGAGCGCAGAGTGCATACGTAAATTGACAAATGGCTGGCGTAATGTTGGAAACCTTCTATTGGAAAAATAGACGGGTGCCTTGAGTAATGTGACTCTGGAGTTCTGTTGACAGCTTAAGATGCTAAAACCATGAGTAGAGAGGTGAGGATTGCTTTTTTAGAGATCCTTGAAAATGTGTTTTCTATTTATTATATTAATTGTTATTCTTATTTCCTGTATGTACACTCACCAGTCACTTTATTTATTACACCATCTTGTTCTTGCACTCGTCGTATACTGTCCAGCACTAATTCCCATATAGAAGCACTTTGCAGTCCTACAATTACAGACTAAAATCCAATTCTGTCTCCACATACTTTGTTCATCTTCTGTACTGCTGATTTCTAATGGTCAGGACAACCACAGGATGACCACAGATCAGGCTCTCCTAGGGTGGTGGGTCTTTCGCATGTTAATGTGTGTTGTACTGGTATGGGCGGATCAAACACAGCAGTGCAGCTGGACTTTGAAACACCTCAGTGTCACTGCTGGACTGAAAATAGTCCACCAACCAAAAATGTCCAGCCACCAGCATGATGCAGAATTAGAGGATGACTAACATAAATAAAACAGACTGTCTGTGACTTACTACAGAGTTCACGCTTTTAACTAAGCTGTATTCGTTCTCTGTCTGTGTAACATCTAGCATGAACATTTTTATGATCATCATTTTGGTTTTTATGTTTCCTCTATCAACCGAAACCTAATGTGCTGTTTCCAGTTGTTGAGATTTTTGTGAATGTCTAGGATGCAGTGGAGTTCTGTTGTCACTGGCATTGATGTCTTTTGACTTTTTCTCAGATCTTTGTTTACTCATGTCATAGTAAGTTTGTGCTATTGGACAAAAATTCATCCAGGAATCCATCCAAAATCAGAACATTTACACTGAGGACCACCTCAAGCTGCTTCAGTCACATCTAATCATGGAATACTTTAGAGCAGGATAAGATGTCGCACAGGACCCTGGCCAGGTGGTTCCACGACAAAAATACTCGGAATCACTTTGGGAATATTTAGTTCAGACCCAGTTTTAGCATCTTGAGTTTGTTCCAATTTAGGTCACAGGTCTTGTAAGAAGGTTCAGAGTAAACGGGAACTAATGAACTAAAAACCTTTTTTCTTAGATTCAATGTAGGCTGTATAAATGTGGGTTATGTTCAACACTTTAAAGCTAGTCCGGGTTATTTGACTGGAGGGTTTACTTTACTCAAGAACGTAAAGGGGCTCGTACACTATTTACTGAAGAAGAATTCAGGAGATTAAAAAGAATCAGGATCGAGACCAACGAAAGAAAAGCGGACCAGAAAATAGTGGAAATCAACTGACTTATTAGCGTTATCATGTGTGAACCAGTAGGAAAACTAGGTCACGAACCTTCATAAAATAATTGCGTCAAATTACTTGAAGCATTAATGAGGCTTAAGGAGACTTTTGTTTCGGCTGCAATTGCTTCCTACCATCCAACAGTTTAAATATAAAAACCAGTCAGGTGTGAAAGGTTATTTGTCTTGCTTCGTTCTAACACCAATTAAAGCTTGAGCACATCACTCTATGATTACCAGCAACACCTTACCGGGAAAAAGAGACAGAATTAATATGTAAAAATATATTTGCTTTTTATGTACATGAATAATTCACTAATAAACATGTTTCAGGTACAAAAACGTGCATCTGATGCGTTTATTAGTGTGGTAGCTTGGAGTAGTCGGTAGCTGTGGAGTCTGCAAAGTTCTGGAGTTTGAGTTTATAGATGAAAATATAATTTATCCAAGTTTCTGGCAAGTGAAGGTAATGTACCCTTTAAGATTACTGTTGAAATGTAATTGTTTTGAAACTAACTGCTGTTCAGCTCAACTCATGAGTGAAAGGGTAAAAAAAAAAAAAAAAAAATGCTTTGAGGATGAGACTCTGACCTTGATTCAGTTACAGCATCATCATGTGAAGAAGAGTTTTTTTGAAACAATATTTTTATTAAGTTTTCCTCAATCCACATTAAACACACAACATCTACTAACATTAATTCAAGTTAAAAACTAAACAATAACATGACATGACATCACAATGTAAAATAAAATAAGTAGTGTAATTCACATACATATAGCAATTAAAAAAAATAATAGTAATAATAAATACATAAATTAACTAATAAAAACAAACCACAAATGGATTGACATGTTTCAATATTTTGTCTTTCCAAAAATTATTATTTTTTTTATTCTCCTGCCCTTCCTCTACTCATGTTAGACAGTTTTTCCAATGCAGTATTCAGTGCCATCTCCTTTAGACATATAGATTTTGAAGGTATATCGTTTTTTTTCCCAGCATAAAGCAATCATCCTTCTGTATTGCAGAAGTCCAAAGTCAATTAACATGACCTGTTTTGGATTAGCAATTAAATATTCTGGATAGATCCCTAAAATACATAATTTTGCTTCGTGAGGCACTTTTAGACCAACAATCTCTGATATTGTCTGAACTACTGTTTTCCAGTACTTTATTAACCTTGGGCAGTCCCAAACACAATGAAACAAAGTACCTTTGTCTTCTAAGCATTTAATACAGATGTCTGGAATATCAGGTGACCAACGGTTCAAATCAACTGGGGTAATGTAAGTTCTCATTAACCATTTATACTGAAGTAATTTTAATCTCGTATTAATGGATGTTTTTTGTGCTTTTGTGCATGCAATTTCCCAATCTTTTTCTTGTATGTTCTCTTGAATGTCTA
The DNA here is from genome assembly GCA_033117975.1 of Parotocinclus spilosoma. Taxonomy (NCBI): domain Eukaryota; kingdom Metazoa; phylum Chordata; class Actinopteri; order Siluriformes; family Loricariidae; genus Parotocinclus; species Parotocinclus spilosoma. The sequence goes on from JAVSBV010063070.1 coordinate 6,348, forward strand.
CTTTCCATGCGCCTAATTTATCAAGGGAGGATTCCTTATCATATGACACTAAAGCTTTGTAAAACAATGAGACCTGACCCTTCCCTTCTGAATTCATAAGTGTTATGTCTTCAAGGTTTGACAGTGGTGGCTCAGATATGTGTCTAAGCTTTGATGACAAAAAACTTTTCAATTGTAAATATTTAAAGAAATGCTTTTTAGGGAGATCATATGTCTGACTTAATTGTTCAAACGTAAGAAAGTCTCCATTCATATAAAGATCCCCTATTTTTTGCACACCTTTTCTTGCCCATATTTTGAAACCACCATCTGCCCCTCCCGCCCTAAAGTGTGTATTACCCCATATCGGTGAAAATTGGGAGAGAGCAGGAGTATCCCTGACATGGTTATGGGCTTTAAGTTTAACTTTTAAATGGCTAGCTATGAGTCGACTATTAATTAGCGCTATCAAAGAGATTGGTGTTTTTATTTAGTCTGTTAATTTCAGTTCATATACTTCAGATAAGGTATAGGATTATTGCTCTTTGAGAAGGATGTCACTTCAAATCATAACATATACTGAAAAGGCAACATTTTCTTTTGTTCTGTCATAAAAATAATATTGCTTCAATAAAAGCAGAAGCAAGACGCACTTTAATAATATGCAGTTACAGTCTTCTGGATATGTTGAAGGTTATTGCATAAAAAATTGCACACTACTGTTACCAGTCAAAACAGTTGTCAAATTTCAGCAAGGCTTCTCTTGAATAAATTTGATCAGAATATCTAAACCATTTTAAGTTAAAAATTGATCTCCCCCAGGTTTCTTAAAGTTGAAACAATAAGCGCCACTGAAAGATATGATAAGGATGTCACTTCAGTGTGGTTTTACAAATCTCAGAGAGACCATAGCTGAGTCACACTTTTAGACTATATACTGTACAAATTATGTGCTGTTTCTGAGCTGTTCAAATGCTTCCATGTTTGACTTGAGCAAGCCTGAACTGAAGAAGCCTTATTAATAAGAGCAGAAATGTCTTCAGGGACCAAGAAGTCATCCAATTGCTTTGAACTCAACACTCATACCATGATCTGGATCACTGAGAACTTACACAAAAAGTATAATATAAAAGTATAATGCCTCTCAATACTTAATAGTTATAATAATAATGACTTCACCAAGTCATTGCTTTTAAACACTGCTATCATGCACTGAGACAGATCAGCATAGGGTGGATACTAATAAGAATGAGCTGGCTATCATCATACAACTATCAGGCTAAAAAGCTAGCTGTATGGAATACATCAGCCTGTAGGCCCAGTGCACTACCATAGAGGAAATCACATAGAGTGTGTTCTCTCTACTGGAGTTTTGGAGCATGTACAGGCTACTGAAACAGACAAACATGTAAATGCAATTTCCAGACCAAGCCTTTGATTGCCACGAGATGGTTGCCCCAGTATGTACAGAATCTTCATTCACAGTAATCCGTAGTTATATAAAATATTCATGCATGATATTACAATAGATGAAGCAGACTGATGATCTACTGTTTGCAAAAGTCAGTGTTGAGGAACTGCGTGAAAAGAAAATCAATTCAACTCAACTCAAATCAATTCTATATCAAACGTTATAATAACGCTGCTGATGCTTATAACCCACTGCTACTGTCAGCCTGCATTGCATCACACATATGATGTCACTACTCCATCTGCTGGCCACAGTGCACCACTTACACCTTCATCTAACGTAATCTCTGTTATCAAACTATAAAGTATTGAGTCGCTGTCAATAATTCAAAGTTTATACAGAACGTTTACGTGAGCCATGTGAATATTAGATTTCATAGTAAAACTGTAAATTGCTTAACAGTTTCACAGTATGACCATAAAGGTCACAGTTCTACTATGAATTTTTGATGGTAATTTGGCCACTTCATGTTTCTACTGTCAAATTTCACAGTACATTTTGTCCCCTTCATGTAAGGCATGATAAAGGACCATGGCAAGTTAAGATGTTTAAATTAATCAAAAATCTCAGTATTGCAAAATGATTGCCCTGCATTTCAACACATCACCATCATACCCATGCCAACAAAATCTACATTGTCCTGCCTTAATGACTACCATCTCGTTGCACTTGCACCCATCATCATGGAGTGCTTCGGGAGACTTGTCTTGAGGCACATCAAGACCTTGATGCCTCCTTTATTAGACCCTCTGCAGTTTGCAAACCGTCCCAGCCGCTAGACGGACGATGCAACATACATCACCCTTCACCTTGCGCTCAGCCACCTGGATAATGTGAACACTTATGTTCGAATGTTTCTTTACACTTCTAGCATTCAACACAATCATTCTTCAGCACCTGATCAGAAAGCTGAACCTACTAGGCTTAAACACTTTCCTCTGCAATTGGATCCTGGATTTCTTGACTGGTAGACCTCAGTCTGTCTGGATCAGACGGAACACCTCTAGCAACACCTCATTGAGCACTGGGGGTCCCCAGGGCTGTGTGCTCAGTCCATTGCTGTTCACCTGGCTGACTCACAACTGTGCAGAAATGCTCAACTCGAATCACATCATCAAGTTTGAAGATGACACGACTGTGGTGGGTCTCAACAGCAAGAACAACGAGTCAGCATACAGAGAGAAAGTTCAATGTTTAACGGACTGTTGTAGAACCAACAACCTGTCTCTATCAGACTCTATCAGACTCCTGAACAACCAGGTTCTGGTATGAACAAATGGTCACATCTGGACTGGACTGGACTGAACACACACTGGACTGAACACACTTGCACTTATCCTTTCCTTTTAAAAATGTCTACACATCTACTGCTCAATGCACACAACTGCACCTTACTGCTTCCACTACTTACTGCTCAAAATCCTAACTGCACTGTTCTCCTCCCTGTATTTATTGTTGATTGTCTTGTAATTATCTTAAGTATTTATAGTATACTGTCTTGCGTATTCATTGTAAAGTGTCTTGCATCATTGCACATGCTACTGCACCTTGGTCCTGGAGGAACGTTATCACGTTTCACTGTGGACTGTACACCACTGAATATGGCTGAAATAACGATAGAAACCACTTGACTTGACTTGAACTCCTGTAATACAAGAAACCTTGGATTAGTTATTGCCTTTACAACATGTGAATGGTTAAGCTTGTGTTTTCATGGTGAGAAAGAGATTTTAGGAGAGAGATTCTTCATTGTTGTATTTATTTCCTATACCTTTCTGTACAATAATTCTTATTTCTCCTAGCAAGTGTAGCAATGCATATCCTGCTCTCTGCTGTAATCCTGGCTTTCAACTTCTACCTTCCTACTCACTAAAACATGCCCTGCGCTAGTTAAGTGTGGCGTCCAATACTTTTTTCTGGTCTTTTTAGTTTGGACTTTTCAGCCATTCAAAATGTAAATTATACAATGTAAGTTACTTCCTGTTTAATATGCTGTGCAAAAATGCATTATTACACCAGAATATTGTCCTCTCTTAATTGCTATGTAAACAGGTACATAGGAGCAAAAAAGTATTTAATTAGCCACTGAATGTGCAAGTTTTCCTGCTTAAAAAGATGAGAGATGTCTGTAATTTCCATTATAGGTACACTTCAACTATGAGAGACAAAATGGGGGGAAAATCCAGGTGATCACATTGTATAATTTTAAAATAATTTTTTTGTAAATTATGGGTGGAAAATAAGTATTTGGTCATTAACAAAAGTACAACTCAATACATAACATAATCTTTGTTGGCAATGACAGAGGTCAAGCGTTTCCTGTAAGTCTTCACCAGGTTTGCACACACTGTAGCTGCTATTTTGAATCATTCCTCCATACAGATCTCCTCTAGAGCAAAGATGCACTCCCTCCACAACTTTTCTATGGGGTTGAGCTCTGGAGACTGGCTAGGCCACTCCAGGATCTTAAAATGCTTTTAATGGAGCTATTCCTTTGTTACCTGAGTGGTGTGTTTGGGATTGTTGTCATGCTGGAAGATCCAGCCATGTTTTGTCTTCAATGCTATTACTGACAGAAGGATGTTTTGGCTTAATAACTCACAATACCCTGTTCATTCTTCCCTTAACACAGATCTGTCATCCTGTCCCCTTTGCAGAAAAACAGCCCCAAAGCATGATGTTTCCACCCCCATGCTTCACAGTAGGTATGGTGTTCTTG
>JAVSBV010063111.1:0-10516 GCA_033117975.1 Parotocinclus spilosoma
TCCGCCCTTATACCCCCTTTTGGTTGTTTCTCATTATTTCCCCATTCTTATTATACGTCGTGGGGTTACATCTGTCCCGCATACTTGGGTCCTTAATAAAAACACCAACCAGTTTCGTAACAAGAAGAACATGTAAATTCTCTACAGAGTCCAAATATACTGCTGACAAAAATTAGGTGTTACTTCAAAATGAAATAACAAATAATTAAATATAACCTAATTTTTGTGAGCAGTGTATATCAATGTCTGGGCACAGCACCTCAAACTCAGCACCTGTGTTGTTACTTGCTAGCATGATGTCTACCAGAGGATGTATTAGAGCCAGTCTAACCAGAAACAAACAACATGGTACTATACTAAGTACTTTATTAAAGACTTGTAAACTTTTTTGTTTTGGGTGTTTATGGATGTGTTCGGGTTCACTTGGTCCAATGCAGAAAATTATACATTGTTAAAGTTTAGTCCACATCTGCTTAGTGTTCATGTTGTCATTCTTAACCTCAAACCAAAGCATGTAAACAATGGTCAAATGAATAAGTTCACTTATCTTATATCACATTTTGGAATGAAAGAATGAAGTATAGTTCTCTATATCAAATTATATATACATATAACTCTGTATTCCACAGTTGGGTCCCTAAGCAAGGCCCTTAACCCACTACTGCATGGATTGTAAGACTGTATTAACTGTAAGTCGCTCTGGGTAAAGGTGTCTGTTAAATAATGTAAATAATACACTTTTTTTAATATTATGGGTTGCTTCTTGTACTGTTGCTCTTTGTATTTTGCCTTTGGTTCATGCTGTATTGAAGGTACATCTATTGAAGCAGACCCACCTATACAGACGGTCTCGTTCTGCTTGTTTAGTGCATACCAAGGTTGGAATGGCAGCACTCACACTTATTTAAATGAATTGCACTACAGGAACAATTGCATCAAGGTTAGATTTAGCTGAACCAAATGTGCCAATTGTGAACACATCCAAGTTTGTTTCTTCTGGACACTTAACTTTGAATGAAGTAACTGTACAGAATGTAGTCACTTGGAAATGTAATTGGATATATACAGTTTAGTGAATATCCACCTTGTTCAACTGCATCACAAATTCTGTAAATTATTATTAAAGAATTATGACTAGATTACATGCAAATGTAGCCAATGTCAATGTTATTACTGTACCTCCAGTAAGTTTTGTTGTATTTTGTGTGAATGTGTTCATTTTCCGTTTTCACGTATATATTTGTATATTTCCAGGCTAAAAGCAGAGTGGTTGTACAGCCAGGGCAAAGGCCGTACATACCGTCCTGGGCAACACGTACAGCTAGTCCAGTACCTGGCATCCACATGTCCACTGACCTCACCATCCTCACTACAGTCTGCTGAGGATGCCAAGCTGGAGAGAATTCTTAGCAAACAGAGGTGTCATGGAAAACCTGAGATACAATTTAGATATGCTAATTAATTTGCTGGTTTACTTTAGAGGTATGCAGCGTTTAACGTCCATCTGGTCATCATCCATTTGCTCTAATAGCTGAGGTTGTAAAAAATATAATGTAATAGTATAAATTATAGTTAAAAATAACTTAACTCTTAATTCTGGACGTAGTGCCTGTGAACACAAACACAATTTCACAGACACTGTACAGCACTGCCCATTTACATTTACAGTATTTAGCATACGCCCTTATCTAGAGCGATTTACAATTTTCAATTGTCAATTGATTTGATAAGTGCTGTAAGGTAGGAGGGTGCAGGCCCATTTTTAGCTTTGTAAGCAAGCATCAGAGTCTTAATTCTGATGCGAGCAGCTACAGGAAGCCAGTGGAGAGAGCGGAGCAGTGGTGTAGTGTGTGTGAACTTGGGAACATTGAACACAAGTCTTGCAGCTGAATTCTGGATCAGCTGATCGGTTAGCGGTCAGAGGAAGCTGTAAGGATCAGATAGCGGTCAGACGAAGCCCTGTTAAGAGTTACGGTACTCCAATTACAATATACAGTACAATACTGTACTAAAGTCCAATTACAAAAAAAATGTCTATGTACTGTTACACCATGTGAAATGGCAGCATATTTTTATAGTGCAGTGCATTTTGCTCCATCTACCCTCCTCCTGTCATGCTCTGCAGTGAGTTCTCGTCCAGTAGATGCAGTTCAGTGCAGAGGCTTGGCAAGACAGCTAGCAGTGTATCAGACCAACAGTGCTGAGCAGCCAGACAACACAGTGCAGATCCAATAGCAGACAACAGTCCGAGGTTAAGATCAGAAGTCATTCAAGCAAACGTCATTCAATTCAAAAATTCATCACCCATCCATGTGCTCAATTTGCTTGTTAGCTCACGCTTGGACTAGAGACTGCTCTATCTCAGTTCATGTGTTTAGAGACTTTGTACAAGGTACTTGTGTTGTGTTTATAACATTCCGCTACTTAGGCCAGCCTTTTTTTATTGCTTGTTTCGCGGATCCGCAGACAATCATATTTGAAGAAAAAAAAAAAAATTAATAAAATTTTATTTATTTATTTTGTATTTCTCGGATCCGCCACAGCACCAATGGTTGAAGGAAAGAGAGAGAGAGAGAGAGAGAGAAAGAGAGAGAGAGAGAAAGAGAGAGAGAAAGAGAAAAAGAGAGAGAGAGAGAAAGAGAAAAAGAGAGAGAGAGAAAGAGAAAAAGAGAGAGAGAGAGAGAGAGAGAGAGAGAGAAAGAGAAAAAGAGAGAGAGAGAGAGAAAGAGAAAAAGAAAGAGAGAGAGAGAGAGAGAGAGAGAGAGATTCACTTTAATTTAATTGTATGTTAAAAGTTTTATTTTTAAATAAAAAAATATTTTTATTTCTTTCCTTCCTTGTATTGATCTTTTTTTCCTCCCTCCTCGGTAGATTCTCAAGTAGGGACATCCGAGGAACAAGCAAATAAAAAAAATCTGGTCTTATTTGTAACAAGCTGTAAATGTTGTTTGTACATGTAGGCACCTGTCTTGTAAATTAAATGTACACGTAGTTGTAAACTAAGTGACTATGATAATGCCTGACCTAGGTCAGCCAATGCCCTGCTTCACAGGACATAATGGAGATGTTAAACGCTGCATACCTGTATATAGAAATATCTGTACTGATTGCTTGTGTCTGATTTCAGACCATGGCTAAATCAAGACTCTGTATTAATTTGCTTCGTAATTAATGTGAAAAGTGATTTGATCTTTGTGAACTTTTTTAAAATCACTTTTACCTTTATAATTGACTTTTGAGGGTTTTAAGTAGACTTCTAATAGTACTATTTTTTCCCAAATGTTCTTTCAGGCAGCACCAAAAACAGCTGCTACAGGAAGTCAACAGAGACTCCCTGAGTCCTTTGTGTCTGACTCAGCTCGATGTAGAAGAGCAGTGGAATAATCCAGACAAAAATGAAATGGACACAAGAGCGAGCCTCACTGCTGTCAGCGAGCCAGGTTAGTTAGCTCTTCAATCTCAAGTCACATTTTGGTCAGGGTGTTTACATTCCGAACTTGTTAAGGGCTGCATATACTTAGCAGACATGTTAACTTACAAGATATACTGCTATCTTATCAGCTGTCTGTACTTTAAAAGGTATGGTCTAGGAAAACCTCCCAGTATCACCTATGAGTCTCGTCACAGAACCACATGTACACACACACACACACACACACTTACAGTATGCATGTTTAGCTGAGTCCACAGGTTTGTCCTTAGAATATGCATGTTTAGTGCTCCTCTGTCCTCTTCGATGTGCTGCTTTCATGCTGTAGTTACTAAGAATTTCACAGCACACAACCTTTTATGGCCTTGCTTTTTCCTCTATACCACTATAGGTCAATCAGAAACTTCAACTTGCACACTGTCTCGTAATGCCTTTTGCGGAGCTTAATAACACTTGCTGTGCTGCCTGTGTCTAAATTTTTTGTGTTTCACTTACCAGTTTGGATTATTTGCTCCTGGATCTGCAACAATCAGCCATGATATAGTGTCCAATTTATTCAATGCATTCATTTTTATTTATTGTTTTGGACAAATGCAAGTGACTTACTCGTAGCGTGTTGGAACATTTAACATTTGGGAAACAACATTTAACATTTGGGAAAGCATGATGTAGACATAATGAAATATTGGTGTCTGCGTAGCCCATGAGGTATTTTTAAAACACAAATGAAAAATTTGTTCAAACAAAGTTATGAAGTCTGAAACGTCATTTAAACTGACTTCATCTACCACCAGTGGAACACTTACCAATTAAAGTAAAAGTACCGTAATAGTAAAAGTAGCTATTAATAAGTAATAAGTCTTAAACATGTGGTTAACCACACATGACATGGAGCACAAGGTTTGACACTAGTATGTGGACATGTTTTTAAAGAAAAGGTTTCAGTTGAATTAATGAGCTTACTTGCCATTTCTTGCCAAGAACCAGACACTATATAACAAACATATTTTTGTAGAGCTTTGTGGTAAAAGAAATACTGTTATAGGAACATTCTGAGTCACATGATTAGTTTGTCAATGTTATCAATGTCATCACATTTACCAACTACATGCATTTTCATCTTTTCTTCCTATACATCGTTAATAAGAAGTTGCCGAACCTGTTGTCCAGATGAATACATGGATGGTCAATACATCCTCATCAGTCTTTACCACTGTCCACGCCCCTACATCTGGCAATGACAGTCTGGTTTTAGAAGATATGCAGACGGATGAGGAGAAGCTTCATGGCAGCCTGCTGTCCTCAGAATCTGCCTTCCTGCCAGTGAGTTCAGTCGTGCGCTCACCATCACTTCCTGACAGTGATGAGGATGAGTTAGATGAGCCTGATTCACTTTCTCCTCCAAAGCCAGCCCGCTCCCGTGGCCCAAAAAGCAAGCCGAGCCATAATATTCCATGCACTGAAAATTGCTTTCAGACAAACACCACAGACTGCATGAAAATTGATGGGGCTGAGCAGCTACAAAGTGAAAGCAGGGTTCAGAACGATGTAAATATAACAGAGGCAGGTTTTGGGCAGAAGAATGTTATGGTGGTACAGTGCTATCAGCATGAAGCAGCTGTGAAGATCCAGGCCTGGTGGAAAGGACACTGGACTCGACAGCGACACCCACATGCCAAAGAAGTGCGTCGTGAGATTCGCCTACGCCGGATGCAGGAACACATTGTTTATCTCACAGGAGAACTGCAGAGGTAAAAACCTAAAACCTTGTTAGCTGTTGATAATGTTACAGCTAAAAAATGTGTAATTGCCTCTTGGCTGCACTGGTGCATGTTTTATACAGAGTGCAGAAACAGCAGGAGGAGGAGAAGTTACAGAGGATGGTCCAGGAAGAGGCTGTAAAGTTCCTCTGGAAGCAGGTATCATCAGCTTGCAAATAATTTCTCACACAGATATATACTATTTTTTTTTTACTCTTGGCTGCTTTTAGTAGTGTTTATTAGCCTCATGCATCATCTCTAGCATAATCAGGATTTATTCAGCTTTATTATATGAGGGTTTAACTGCAAATAATATTTTCTGCATGCTTTGTACTGGGAAAACAATAGAAAATCAGAAGTGTTTTTTCCATTTACTTATATTTCATTGCGGACAGTATGAAAACCTGAGAAGTTCCATGTTTTGTCTCGCATTTCATTTGTAAATAAACAACCATATAAATACAAATGTAAATAAATAATTCAATTTAACAAAACCACATATGCTACAATTATTGGTAGTATCCCTACATCCCATTGACAATAAAACATCAACTTCGTCTTCTGTAACATCTTATAAGGTTAAAGAATACAGAACCAGGAATTGGAGACCATTCCTCTTTATAGAATCTCCAGCTAGTCCCAGTGTCCAGTGATGACCCATTGTTGATTTCTTGGTAGAGAGACTTTAATATAAAATGTCCTTGTATTTCATGGAGCGCATAATTCCATTTACCCAAACGAAATTACCATCAACAGCCCTACAACATCACATGTCCGGAATTATTAGCAGTGTATTCATCTTTGTTTTTTACGGCAAACCCGTTTTGTTGACAAAAAACTCATCTATTCATCTGACCATAAAACACAGTTCTAGCCAAAGCTCCAGATAGAGATAGCAGGAAAGGCAGGTAGCTTGAAGAGTAAATCTACTATTCAATGCTTTTTCCAGAATCCTAGAAATCTACACAATATCTTAATTATATTTACTAATTTATTAATTTAAGATTTTAAATTAAAGTAGCATAGCAGGCACACCAAATCCTGACATCATGTGTTCCAGGCTGTTTGATAAGTGTTGTGGCATTTACACACAAAGCAGTATTTCTGTTAATTTTATGACCGTACATCAATTTAAGCTTGTGTATAATGGGATTTTACAGACTGTGAAAATGCAACATTATTTCATTTTCCATCTGTTCAATTTTTGGCCGAACAACTACTGTCACTTCTAGTGTTTGTATTAGAACACAAGATTTCTTTAATATGTTGAATATACTGTTTTTCTATAATGATGCTATGAATTTGACTTTCATGACACATAATTTAAAATATCAGCTAGAGATGCACCTACATTATCTGACAACAAAGCAAAATGCAATAAAATCATTTACTTCTGTAGGTTCTGTGTGTTGCATTGGACAGTATTGAATACTTTCTTAAAGTTTTACACTCTTTTAGACTTTATATTTCTTCCCACAGCTTCAGGCCATGCTGGAGTGGCAGTGCTCAGTGAATGAGAAGCTGAGTCATTTGTCTCCCTCTCAGAGTTCTGCTGTGGGCCCTATTCCTCCTAACCCTAAAAATGCAGCTCCTCCCTTGCAAAGTGAGGTTTCAATCCCTGAATCGGGTTTCCATTCTCCCGGCGGACAGCAGGGGGCGCTGGAAGACAGTGCGAGCAGCACGTCTATTCTGAACTCTCCGGAAACGGTGCGGACTTTAGAACCCTCTCCTGCACCTGGAGCAGGGGTGGACGAGGACAGTCGGGATGGAAGCCTTCTCGAGCAGTATCTCTCCTCCGTGCAGCGTCAGGAACAAGAGGAAGAAGAGGATGATGCTGAGGAAGAGTGCACTTCAATTCTTTCTCCACACCAAGGCCTGGAGCAGACTTTCTCTCCTGATTTGAGTTGAAATGGGAGAGGAGGTAGCTCTGATAAAGTGGAGTTGTGTACGAAAGAGAAATAATTGTAAATCATCTATTCATTAAGAAGATGCTATTGGGGCTGCTAGTGAAAGTTTGTGACGACCACATATTTATAAATAGCTTTTATTTATTATTTAACCTGTTAGCATTCTTTATTGAAGATTTCTCCATATTGCTCCTCACACTACGCCTGTATACGATGGTCCGTGTGCATCAACAGAGAATCACATTCACTTGTAGGATGTCTGTACTGCTAAAACAGCACGATACTGACTCATCATAACAATCTGACTCAGATCTGACTCAATCTGAGTGATTAGTGTTGAACCAAATTAAACATTCTTGAATGAACATCATGAGCTAAAAACCTAAATGTTTAATGTCTCTGAAACTCATGAACATGTCTGCATGGAAGAGCACAGGGTCAGCGTTTTTAATGTACTTTCTAATTTGTATTACCAATAAAATTATTTTTTAAATTTAACATTCACACCTCCATTTAGAGCTTACATTTCCAGAATTCCACACACCCTCACACGCCTTTAACCCAGCCTGCTATTTCTGTAATCACATCATCTTCCATATAAAGTCACACCCATTCAGATTTAGTTTGTGCACTGAGTTATAGCATTTGTTCTCTAAGCTGTGTTTGTTTGCTATAGTACTGTGAAAAAGTCTAAGGCCATCATTAGATTAGGTATAACATTGTTTCAGCAGCGGTGTAATTTTCAGTCTGTTTATTAGGATACAACCAGAAAATACAGAATATTTGTATGCGGTATTAAATGAAGTAAGAAACGGCTAAAACAGCTTCTGTAAGCTACAGTGGCAAGTATTTAGCGTGCTCTAAGTAGCAGCTTCTGACAGGGTGGGATGCCAAATTGACCCTTAACAAGAAGTGGTATTTTTGGAAGGGTAGCAGCCAAGAAGTCTCTGTTTTGGAATGGAAACATGATTAAAAGTCTGATATGCTAAGGCTCACAAAGATTGGAATGATGATCATTTGAATAGGAAAGTATTATGGAGTGACAAATCCAAGTTTTACATTTTTGGGTCCAGTCGTCAATAATATGTTATATGTGGTAATTATACCATTTCTAAAACTTTTGCACAGTATCGTATGTGTGATCACTCTATGTCACAAACATAACATGAACATTTGAGCTTGCTGCAGGCATGTTAGGACAGGATCATAAATAACAGCTGAACATAGGTTTCACAAGATTTGAACTGAACACAACTAAATGAAAGCAAGTACGCTTGGATATTTTTAGCTGTTTAGGAAAATAATTTTCATTTGACCACTGAAGACGGGAAATGAAATGTGGAATAGCCCTACTTTCATTATGACACAAGTCAACTGTTTTTCTAAGCCTGTGTGGTCAAGTGAGTAAGTCCCCTTAGTGTCATTTTCCTTTTGCAATCATAGAAGTGTGTATATGGAGTCTTATGCAAAAAAAAACCATGATACTGTAGATTTGCAGGATAAAAATATTTTTTTTAAATAAAAATAAGCATCGGAAGGAACAAATTGGCAGTTCACCAGCAAACCATAGCAGTGACCTTGGTTTGGGTTGGGTTTATGAGACCTGACAGAACTTTTTACTTTTGTCGTGTCTGATTGATAGGCAGAAAGACAGTTAGGTAAAACATCCTGCACTGGAACCGAAATTCCTGTTATAGAGTGGTGCTCTGTCCAGGGTACACTTCCATAAAGCATAAATGTACCCTTGAAGGGACACCAGTCCATCAAATGGCAAGCAAGAGTCACTGTTGCAGAGCAGAGAGTGATCTCAGACTGTCCCCTTTTACCTCAAACTCAGCCAATAGTGTTTCTGTGTGACCCAATGCCTAAATCTACCCCAAACTGTTTCAGAATCACTGATAAGAGTCAAGGGGCTGTACCATTTTTATCACTCATTTATTCCATTCTTCATAAACCTGACTACATCTAGTATGTTTGCAGAGTGAATGCACTGAGGCACTTAACTGCTTCCTCTGTAAATATTTGTTTGTGTAATACAGACATTAACTAGAGCATACAACGAGACCTCACAGTTTGTATTGGCTTTGATCAATTTGTATTTTATGTTTTTTTTTATTTCTTTTGAAAATAAATGATAATGGACAGTGTCTTGTTAGAGTTTGTCTGAACCATCAATTAAGAAATCATATAACATACTATATGAATAGTATGTATAGGATATCCACAATACATAACAACTTGTCTTGGGCATGGATCATTTGTTAAACATTTAGTTACCACGGTTAAACTATAAAACGTTTAGAATTTGATTTGGCCTGATGTCCAACTATCATTTGAGTCACCAAGGATCATTTGACATGCTTCCCTGTAACTTGTTAAACTTGATTATTTAAAAATCCATTAAAGATGATGCCAGTATTTGGTTGGTTCACCATCACCATGACGACACAGATTCAAGACCAGCTGCTGCTTTCCTTCTGGTGGCTGGCTAATAGAGAGGAGGCTGGTCAGGGGATCAACCACTGGTGTTGCAATGGAGTAATATCTGGTCTTACTACCACTTGCTCATGGTGTCCAAAATGTTATATATATATATATATATATATATATATATAGTATTTGCCTTATTTTGTCATATATACATGTCTTTATTTAAACATTTATTCAATTGACCTGAGAGAATGTTGGAACTCACCGTGTATGTGAGTTCCTCATATGTCCTATGAGTCAAAGCAGGCCATTTTATTTCAGAAACAAAAGGGAAAATGACATATCTAAATACCACAGCAAGTAATGGGTGAGGGGAACCTATATTTTGGTTATGTCCAGAACATATATGAGTTGGATATCCCATTACTGAAATTATTTATTGTGCAAATTTAGAACTTAACTTAGAAATATAGTCATATTTCTTGTGGGCCAAGAAAAGTCCAAATACATAGGTATTGGTGTAAAGTTTGTCCCCTGTTGCTGATACAGCTGTCTTTATTTTAAGAACCAGTTTTGTATATATTTCATTTTGGAGCGTGACTGTGTGTTTCAGGTATTGACGTTGAACAATAAGCCCCTGCTCACTGATGGCATTTAAATTAATCTCAAAACTGTCTGATCTAAGCTCTGTGCAATCCAGGAAATGCTAGATGAACCATCTTTTCTATTCCACAGAATGTTACCACAATATAGTATCCAAGCAAGAAAAAAACAAATCATTCTAATAAAATTTCAAAAGAGGAAATGCTTAATGTAATAAACCCAGACCATGAGCAGAGTTGTGTTAGCAGTAAAGAGGTCGACTGTACGTTGTTTAAATGGAACAAGGGCAGCACGGTGGCTCGGTGGGTCGCACCACTGCCTCACAATAAGAAGGTCCCGGGTTCAATCCCAGGGTGGAGAGACCTGGGTCCTTTCTGTGTGGAGTC